>JBBIGA010000153.1:450822-470822 GCA_037576975.1 Alestes dentex
GTTTGATGGTGTGTGTGAAGGTGTGTAGATGTTTGATGGTGTGTGTGAAGGTGTGTAGATGTTTGATGGTGTGTGTGTAGATGTATGATGGCGTCGCCTGTGGAATCATAAACTTTGATGCAAGTTATCATAGATGAATAAAACATCATCAGCCTTGCGTTCTGTTTTAATGTGTTTGGAGAAGAATCTAAACAAGTGGCGGCGTAGTAGTGTCACATTAACCAGAGCTTCTTCATTTCTCCCCCATGTTGTTTGGATTTTGCGTGCTATGTTGCGTTGATAAAACTCATTTCATGCTGTTTTTTGATTGGCTGTACAGTAGACATAGGTTGTAGCAGCACACACTGTGGGATGGTCATCCCAAATTTCTGACACTGTCAGAAAACAAATGCAGGCTGTCTTTGGTCACCATGACAGCTGCGGTCTTTAAACCTCTCTCACAGCACGATGTAGGACCACCATTAGGCATCCACAACAAAGGAAAATGCCACTATTGTTTCACGATTGTCATCATTTGTCTGGGATAGTAAAAATCATACAGTGTAGATCGGTCATTAAAGATCTTTTCCTCTTGATCCAAAATCACGGTCAATTTGGCCAGTAGGCACCTGCTCTCCACCCACTTGAAACTGATTTTGGACCAGTGTGTTAGCCAGTTCTCTCCACAGTATGTTTGGATGAACGGTTTCATCCCTCCAGTACAGTTCCATAGTCTTGTACAGCCTCTGCCAAGGATCAGTGAAGCTGTTCTGGTGGCTCGTGGTGGTCTGACACTTTACTTAAGCACTGTGTTTGTGTTTCCTTTCATTTGTCACCCATCTGCACATAATGAACACAATAAATCAGTGTCCCATGGCCACTGGTGGGACATTGATTTAGAGCCCCATAGTGATATGATTTGCATTTTAAACCCAGTCCTTAGCCCTGGGCTCCAACCGAGTATCTCGTACGCATTATGACAGTCATGATGAATGGGACCAAGCTGACTGAGCTAGTGTACTGAGGCCAGAAAAGCCAGTTCCATTCTTTGATTTTGGCAAACAGTGGAATTTCAGTTTTTTCTGACCTTCACTTTACCCACAATGAAAACCTGTGAAAGCAAAAAATTCGGCCTTGGTTTATTAACCTTTAGAACCACTTGTGGGCGGAGACTACCCTGAAAGTTCTCCCGGGTTCGAAGATCTTGTGTTTTTTCTGTCTGTTTCTAAGACCTAAAATAAAATAAAATTTGTTCTTTTTTGTTCTTTATGTTCATTTGCGCCTGATGCCATTTTAAAAAACCCAGTAGTTGTTATTATTATTATTATTACATATTTTTTAAATGATAACAACTACGTGACACAGGAGCACCAAACAAAGTTCAGCATGACGTCTGACACCTCGAGCACCAACACAAACTGGGGGGAACTTCCATATTAGGAGTGGTTTTGCAGTATAATGCCGATTTACCATTTGTTGTGCTTCTGGTACAGATCTGTGCTGCCTCTGTTCTAAGGGTTAAAAGTCCAAGGGAACAGGTAGTCTAAGGTCAGCAGTCCTGCATGTAAGTAATGCTAGAGTAAATAAGTGCCATCAGAACTTGTAGAAGTAGAAAGAGTAGAAATCAGACTGTATCCAGGCATCCAAACTGCCTTTGGCTGCCTTAAGGCGACCTCCTGATCTTCAGGCGCTGTTGCCTGCACTTGCTCATCTGCAGTACTGAGGCGTTTTCGAACCACTTCGCGAGTTCAGAAACCAGCGATCGCGCTCTGTGGTGGAGCTAGTTTTAAAAAAATCATCATAAAAACCCTGCAGGCACTTCAAGGATGCAGTCCCTACACATGAACTGTGTGTTACAAACTGTTTGAATCTTGAAACCTCTTTGAAGAGTCTTGAAATTTTAAAGTGTAGTTTGAGTATGTTCGAATGAATTAGATGTGAGTTAATTGCTGATGAATGGCCTCTCGTTTCTCTGCGTCCAGGTTCATCAGGCCGACTGTGTAACAGCGTGCACGAGGCTAATAAGACGCTTCTGTTTCCCAGAACCTCTCCTAAAGTGCATAAGTCATGCTTCTGCATCTACGCCAAAGCCTTGATGAAAGTTTAATGCGCTTGTCTCGCGGCACGCGTTCCGTGTTGTCAGTCACACCTCCTCGGCTCTGCGAAGAACCGGATCCTTTGTGTCTTTTATTGTACGAGGCTGCAAACCATTAATTAGCTCCGACGAAGCGTGCCGGCGTATCGTTGTACTTCAAAAAGAAATCCGCTCTCGCTTTGTCTTTGGCCCATCCATTCTTTTCAGAGCACTACCCCTTACCTGTCATGTTGACAAGGTTATTATAAATTCATTTTGTACGCTTGTGACTGCCTTATTACAGCAATTAAGCGCAACACTGACAACAGCCAATACTGAGTTTATCTCCGCCTCAGGCCTGGTAGGCGCTTGATTGACAGCTCCAGTGTGGTGGACTGGAAGTGTCGGGGCAGCCAAAGGGAAGCCAGTGTCCCAGTTGTTGCTAAATAATAATTCAGACTCTTTTTTGGTACTGAAGCTATTCTGTGTAGTATATTAAGTACCATCATTGAGTACAATAAGTACATATTCGATCAGTCAAGAATGTTTACAGTCTAAATTTGGCTTTTGTTGATTTAGACCTGGAACTAAATTAAATTAATAAGGTTCAGATAATAAACACTAGATTTGTTGAGAGGAGTTATGGGGATGTGTTTACAGAAAAGATTTGGGTGACTTTTAAAGCCAGTTCTTTTTTTTTTTAAATACTTCAAAATGTCTTGTCTTGCCTGATCAGGTACTTCTAGGGTAAATGGAAACGTTAGTCAAACCATTCCTTTAAGAACAGTAACAAAGTACAGTCACTTCGTTATGTCCTATCTCTTCTAGAACCAAAGTAGGTTACAGGGTTGTTTTATCACTGCCTGTCAGTGCAAAACTGGAAAGTACGTTAATGTCCAATGTTAATCTTCAGATTTTAGGTACTAATCTGGACATTTTAGTTTTTATAGAGTATAATAGTTTTTCAACAATTTTTTTATGTTTGTATATTAGAAAAAGCATGGTTTTGGACTCCAAGCCACTCCAAGTATCCAAATCAGCCAGCACAAATATGAGGATTAGTACACAAGACCATATATAAGTGATGTTAGAGCTTTTAGTGTTTAGTTTACAGTGAGACACAGCTGCTCACAGGGAGGAAGCAGCTCTCCTCGCTGTTATTGAGGCTGTGTATGGCAAATGAATTTATTTCCTGTCTGCTTCAGCCTGGGATGTAGTGAGTCGTCCTGTTATTCCCTGGCAGAGTGGCTGCTTTTCACAACAGCACAATAGTCCTGCAGCGTGCAGCAGGCCGTGTTGTTTTCTGTTAGTACGAGCATGAATAGTGGACATGAGGGGCATGAGGGGCTGTGCTCCAGGGTCTCCGGACGGAGGTGATATCTGTACTCATTATACGCCACTCAAGAGCGTGCTGGCTGTTTCAGCTCAGTTCGCAGCTTTACAGCCCCGATCAAATCAAAGCTGTCTGCAGCGCCATCCTCGGTGCCCGTTAAAGAGCAATTAAGATCTTAATCTCTCAAGCCTTTTGAAAGTAATTACCATGTGTCACTGCAAGTTCAGAGTCAGATGCGTTGCTGCATATCATTAACGGATCCGTTTTACACGTCCGAGTTAAGTGCGTCTAATGCACATCACAGTAATTGTCTGTAGTTCAGTACAGGCAAATTCGTATTGACTTTTGGCTAATTTTTGTCCATTTGGTGTGGCATAAGGATGGAATGAAATAGTCCATATTATGGCATTACATTCGCCATATTAGGATTGTTACGAAAATTATGGTAACTAGTCTAAAACGTACTCCATTTCTGTGGTTAGCAAGCTGGCTAACTTATTCATAAATTATACAGAATTATATCAACTAATTATGTATTTGTGAGAGTGTAGTGCTGAACCCTGATCTGGTGATAACTGCCGAAGTTGGCAGCACTAGCATATACAACAAACAGCAAAAACACGATTATAAAAAAGTGAACATGATTATCAGACAATTATATACTCACGACGTGACAGCTGGCATGGGTGGTAGCAGTGGGCTAACTGTAGCTCAGTGCTCATGTAGTCCACATCTGTTCTTCGGACCTGTAAAATTAGACTCAAATCAACATCTGCTTTTAACCAGGTTATCAAGTGTCCAGTAGGTATTTTTGGTATTTTATTCCACTTCATGCTATTCCATTGTTTTTCATTTTTGCTGCTCTTTGTTTCTGTCCACTTTCTGCTGTGACTTGTGGGACTAATAAAGGTTTATCTTATCTTATCTTACAGCCAGCTGAGTTACACACCTCAGCAAACCCTGTCAAAAGACAAAATTCATACACAAGTAAGGAAAACAGTTAAGAGGTTCATACACAAGTAAGGAAAACAGTTAAGAGGTTAAGTGCCTTTTTTTAATACTTAGAAAAGATGTATAAGAGCGTGGTTTGCTGCAGGTAGCTGGCGTGGTTGGCAGCAGCAGGCTAACTGTATTAGCAGGGTTAGTAGCTGTGGGAGCTGGTGTGGTTAGCAAATGATTAGCAAAAGAAATGAGTCGTGCTTGGACACCTTCATTTTTCAGTATTTAGTGCTGTTGTGCGAATCCTTGCCCCTTCAAGGTCAGGGGAACGCTTATGCTTGAATGACAGGCTTTTTTAAAAAAATCCTTCATTGTTATCAGCTGTAGTTCTTTGGCTTGTTTAAATGGAGTTTCGGTGCAGCAGTTCCGTTGCAGAACTTTTGCTCTTCATTTTAAAACGCTGTGTGATGTTACAGCCCCAGAATGTAGATTGAATCATTCCGCTGGTGTCATAATTCTGCCAGCACTTGAACCACAGATCCGTTCCATAACTGCGGAGACTGGCTCTCCTGACGGTGCAGGAATGCAGGGGAATTTGTTGTGTGGAGTTTGTAACGGACTCTGATCCTTTCACCACAGCGCCCCAGCCAGCCGTAAAATCCCTCTTCTATTGCTGAGGGACCAACCAGTCGACTCCCTGCGCTGATGTTCTAAACAAAGCCGGACCGGACAGCGCACAGATTAAAGCGTCTTTTCTCTCCCCTGTGAAAATTCACTTTGTGCTCTCCTAATCCCTGGGAGAGTTAGTTAAATGAAGCGTGCTCCGTGAGGCACTCGTTAAAGCCGGGACAGGCCCGGAGACCCCACAGGGAGACCTTCCGGCCCTTTACTGGAGCAGCAATCTTTAAGACCTTTAAGATTCTAAACATGCATCTCAAGAATATTGAGGATTTGTTACAGCACTGCACTGCTATTAAAGCGATAGTTTGATGAAAAATTTGATTTACTTATTTTCCCCCATACCCCAAAAGTAGCCCATCAACCAAGACAAACCTGAGAAAGCCACTTTTCACTGCATTCCATCAGTGCTGTGTTTTATCAGGATCTGTTATTGTGTTTATAACACCTGTAGCCGCTGCCCTACATAACCTTGTATATAAAATAAGCATTTAAGTTATAATAAATCTGGCACTCTGCTCTGTCTCTCCTCACTTTATTTACTTTCCCATTCAGAAATTAAAATTACTTACTTTTCTCCATAACCCAAAAGTAGCCCAACAACCAAGACATTTTGGCATTTGAAGTTCTCTTCTGTGGTTTTGCACTGGAAGTATGAGGCTAGTGCAGCTAACAAAGTAGTCTAGTCAGCCAGTGAGCACTTAAATACAGAAAAATCACAATTGAGAAAATCATGTTTCTCTGCATGTGTTGTTTATCAGGATCTGTTATTGTCTGTATGCGCAGTTATGAATACATTTAGACACTGCTCTACATAAACATGTATCTAAAATAAGCATTTTAGAAGTTATAACAAGTACATTTTGTGATATCTGGCACTGCTCTGTCTCTCCTTACTTTATTTTCTTTTTTCTCATGTTGTTTTTGGGCTGGTTGTAGAAAACTGGCTTTATATTAACAACTAAGATAAGATAAGATAAGATAAGATACGATAAACCTTTATTAGTGCCACAGGTGGGAAATTTGCTTTGTCACTGCAGAGAGTGGACAGAACAAAGTTAAAAATGAAGAAAACAATAGAATAGAATAAAATACTGTACCAACAGTACAGTACAAAATGTCACTCACATCAGGTATTACAGTTCCTTTAAGAACTTCTGAGAACTTCTTTCAGAAATTCACTTTCCCTTTCGGAAATTAAATGTACTCAGTTTTTCCCCCATACCCCAAAAGTGGCCCGCCAGTGAAGACCTTTTGGTCTCTGAAGTTCCCTTCTGTAGTTTTGCCCTGGAGCTACAAGGCTAATGCAGCTAACACATAATGGAAGCCTATAGCACACCAGTTACAACTTTTCCCTCCGTATTCACATGTGGGTGTGATGGATGGTGCCAACCAGTGGCTGTAAGCTTCCATTACTTGTTAGCTACATTAGCCACTAAGGGAAAAAATGTCTTGGCTGACTACATTTGGGGAAAATTAGATTTAAATGAGATTTCTTTTCTTTTTGCCAAACCGTCACTTTAAATTATGCTAGTGTGCTGCTCTGCCATTAAAGCATGCATTAGCAGTATGGCAGGAGAGGGCAAGAGGAGTGATGAATAATCACAGCGCTCTGTGCACAAAGTGCAGTATGGAATATGAGCCAGGCGGAGACAGGGACAGGGAGTGGTGTATAATTTATCTACCTGCTCCCCATGTGTGCTCTCAGGTGCCCTATTAGTGGATGTTTATCTGGGTGATTATCTGTTGGAATAGAATCACCCCTGGCCCGGGCGGTTCTGGTGGCAGGGGCACAGATGGCACTGAGGGACACGCTGTCTGGACAACACCCAGCCGGGTCAACCATCAGAGTCACTCTCCCAAATATAATCCCTGCTTCATGGAAGAGCTCCGTCTATTATGCAGAGCCGATGAGTGCGGCTCATGTTCCCAGAAACGTTTATCTGTGCGATTGAGAATGGAGTAAAGCTGACAAGCTCCAGTGGGAGGTGACCTACTTCCTGTCAAACCATCGTTTGCTTAGGCCTGTAGGATCCTTGGTAGTGTGTGTGTGTGTGCGTGTGTGTCTGTGTGTGTGTGTGTGTGTGTGTGTGTCTGTGTGTGTGTGTGTGTGTGTGTGCGTTTTTGTATTTCTGCATTTAGAGAACAAAAAACGTTCGGACTTCAGAAACCACAGAAAAACGACAAAAAATGACCCTATTTTTAATTAAAGGTCTAATTTCATTCATTTTATTTATTTTAAAACTGAGGGGTTGTGTAGAGGTTGAACACATGTAGGACACATTTTAGGACAAGATATTTGTAGGGCAAGTATATTTTATAAATAAATACGGTGAATTGGTTTTAAGTAGAGTTTATAAAACTGTATTTTACCAAATACACTAATTTCTGTCATTTAAATACTGACCTTTTTGTATCTGAAAAGTCAAAACTGGGAAAATCATTTTCCCTGCATTCCATAGTGTTGTCTGATCAGTTATTGTATTTATGTGCATTATTTATGTGCATTATGAAATCAGCATTTTTTAAAAGTTATATATCATAAGATTGTCATATTATATATGGTACTCCAGTTGGTTAACCTGATGCAGACACTGATCTTTACTTTATTCACTTTCCCTTTCGGTTTTTGAACCAATAAATATTGGCTTTACATTAGCAGTGGGTTTGATCACACACATCAGGTATTACAGTGTCTTTATGATCTTCTGAAATTAAGTGAGATGTGTCAGATATCTGGCAGTATTTACACAGGTTTTGAGAGTTTTCTACCGTGCTGTGAGGCTTTTGACGTTGATGATGGAGTCACTTGATGATGGAGTGATCAGATAATGCCACTATCTTGTTCTGAGGAAACTACAGCTCCCCACTTTACTGTTGCTTTTGTTAATGTGCTGCTTGTTTGTTTTTCCATGGTTCTCCCGCAAGCATAGGCCATGTGGCGAAGGTGTTCAGTGTTAATGTTGATTGTATTACTGATATTGCCAGAATCGGCTGTGTGTTTTTCTTGTGAAAGAATTGATGTATTTTGATTAGGGGCGCTCCGATGTGGGACTTGTGGGCCAAAGCCGATCTGATATTTTTCACGTACATACTGTGTCTGCTGAAGCCGGTACCCTGGCCGAAATAAAAAATATCTTTAAAAAAATGCATAAAGTGGGACTGTTTTGACATCATTTAACTTTGACATAACTTGCATTTAACATATTGCTATGTCCATTAACTTAATATAAATTAAATCCAAACATCTGTCTAATGCCGCTATTATTTTTTCAAACAAATATCTGCCGATATGATTCCCATATTATCCCTACTTTTGGTGATAAATACATTTACATTGGCAGAACCTGGAACTTTTATCAAGAGAACCATCAATAGAACTTCCTATTTAAAAGCTGTATTATAAAATGAGGGCTCCAATCAAAAAATCAATCATAACAACGTCCAGTGCAAGAACAGCTGGTCCTTAGACTGGAACTGAGTCAAAGGGTCAAAAATGCACAAAAAAAAAATTCATATGAAATATTCACTGTATACGAACTTGTATGAACTGCATGTCCTGACAGTGTATAAAATACAAGTGTGTTTGTTCTGTGTATGCATTTGTGAGTGTGTCTGTGCTGCCAAACCAGGGTGCCCGGGGGGCAGCTGGCATCTCCCAGTGCCATGAGAGGAGCTGAGAGGAAGCAGGTGGATCAGGCTTAACTGCTGTTCCCCTCACACACTCCACACACTGCGCTCGCAGGCTTCTTCAGCTCATTACTGTATTCATGATATCCCCCCCCCGCTGACTCCCCGCGAGAGAATGGCAGTATCATGTTAAATACAGCACTTTTTCCCTCTCGTTACCTTCCATCCCGAAGAAGAACAACACAAACCGAACTGCCAGCAGAAATAGCCTTCATTGCCAGGTGCTTCATTTCTTTCTGATCTTATGCACTTATTTTGTTCTTTTCCTTTTAATTCTGTGTTTACAAGCAGCCAACAGCAAACTGGATACCACATGGTTTTTGAAAATTCTATCAACGCCAGTGGCACCGTTCCTCTAAATGTAGCAATGAGTGGAACGTTCCACTGATAGTCCAGTTTTCTCGTCAGACACAGTGGTGGAATAAACCAGATACTCATAGCAGGAGTGGGGCATCAAACCCTGAACCCTGTCATGATCATGAAACATTAGTTAACTGTTAATAATTACAATTTAATTGTCTTTTTGTTCATTATAGGCAGCTTTTGAAGTACAGGCCTGAAGTGGCTGCTAAGCTATTTTGCTCCCTAATTGTTTACATTTAGTTGCTCCTAACTGCTAGTAGATCCAGCTCCAGCTCAAGTAAACCGACAGCACTCACCACTGCCCTCTACAGGTGTTATGGCACCAAGTCTGCTTGGTTTTATAAGACCCATAATGTGTATCAATAAATGGGGCATTTTTTTTAACATGGCTTATGAAAATGCACCCATCTCATTTGTTGATTTTTGTCATGTTTGGGAAATAATTGCAAGAATGAATTACTGTCACCTTAAATGATTGTAATCAGATGAAAATGTCACCCCTGTAACAGGCCTAGATAAATAATCACCATCAGTCTGCAGATGCCAGATTTGCTACCATGCCTCTATGGTATTTCAGTGGCAACATCCTAATACAACATAATGCCACATTATACACGTGATGTATAGTTAGAGCTTCATGTTAGATTAAATTTGTGTAGATCGTGTAAATTTTAGATTATGTTAGATTAAATTTGTGTTAGATCGTGTAAAGGAGTGCAAACAGCATTGGTATTGGGTAATTACAGGAAAAAAATCAGAATCAGAAAACGTTATTGATCCTAGAGGAAACTGCTTATGATATAAAGAGGCGCAAAGACAAAAACAATATAAACAATATTCTGTCTAAAATGAAAGTAAAATACTATGAAAAATACTGAAAAATACTATGAAATACACTTTGCTATATACATAAAAGGCTGAGGTATAAATACTATAAAAAATAACTTACTGCTAAGAACATGACAACTGACATAAAGGCTTATAAAATTTTATTTCGGCAAGAATCAGTGGTCATGAGACTTTCTGGCTTTATGGCAATGCTACTTGTTGGAACAGACCTAAATATTAATATGGGTTTATGTCGGAATTCATAAAAGGCTTATGCAGCTTCATGTAGCTTTACAGACACTGCTCATCTGTAAAATGTTACTGATATTTCCAAGGAGATTAGATGGTAATCCTCTTGCATAACGAAGGGGGAGGTTAAAGGAAAATAAGTGAAGAAACAATAAGGTATTTATTGGTGTTCAAAAAGTAGCTTATATAGTATCTATATATAGATATACTGTATAGTATCTCCCAGAAAATACACCAGAGTGACTTTCTTGGTTGAAATGATGTTACTGACAGATTTTTTAATGCTACCTATACTTATCAGCATTTTCATTGCATGCAATATATAATGTGCAGTAGTCTCATCATGTGAAATATCATAATGTCAATATTACTGATCTGCTTCTGATCTCTACTATGTACAATAATGGACTCGGTATAGAGAACCACTCCAAACCACTATATGTGTTAATAGCAAATTACTTAGCAGTGATTTGTTTATCAGTAGGATTTATACCCCAGGATTTTCTGTGTATAGAATAATGTAATTCATACAGAGTATTTCAGCAGTTTTTACTTGATTTTATTTAGACTTTATATATTAGATTGTTCTTGTCTCTGTGTCTCTGTGCAGTCGTAATGTAAGCAGTTTCCTAATTTTCTGATTCTGATTTCGATTTTAAACAGAAACCTTGAGCCTATGTAGACTATATAAAATTTACAGCCCCTTGACATTGAAAAGGCCCCTGTTTTCTTATTGCTTTCTCCTTCTTCCCCCAGCCTTCTCCGGCTCTAGTGTTCTTTGTTGTAGATGTGCTGTTCTGTCTACAGGGACGAAGGCGTCTCTCTGTACCTGCCCTGAATGGGAATGAAATTAGCTCCTGATGGAGCCTATATTTACTCCTTCAGAGGAGTCTCCCTAGGTCACCCCACTGATCCGTATCGATCCAGACAGGAGTAAATTGGGGGAAAATGACGTTTGTTTTCGCTCCTTCAGGCTCACACCTGAAGGGGAGGCGCCCAGACATGGGAGTGGGGGATGGTGAAAAAAAACAAAAATCAATCCAAAGCAGCCTCTGCCGTCTTTCCCCTTTCCCGCATTCAGCCCTCGTCTTGGGAGCCCAAAGCAGCTCTGTAATTAAGCTTTGTAGACTTTTGCTTTACTCTCTCAAAGAAAGGACTGTCTGCATAGATTACCAAAGGAATGCAGTCTTTGAAGAACTGACCTTGATGCCTGTTGCAGTCGGAATCGGGATTTGTCTTTGTTGTGACGGGGGAAAAAAGACCCTGTTCATTTCATCCAAGCTCTTTTTGTTTCTCTGTAAGTCTCAGAAAGAACTCCAGATGGTTCAAAAGTGTTCAGGGTTATATTGCCTTGCTGAATTGCATGCGTTAAAACTTATGACCCTTAGATGTCTAGAGGTGTGACCGTCATTTGACGTTTAATGACACAGTGGCATAATTTGCCATTACATTCTATACACGTTCTTTACAAATGGATTACTCACAATAACTGTACATCACATGCATAAAGGAAAGAGAGATCTCTTATTCCGATCTGGTATTGATTACAAATGAAGTGTTTCAGGATGTTGTGTATGTACAGTTTCAGTCAAATTACATTTGATTCAGTCAAATTGTAGTTGTTTTTTAAAAATGTGGACGTCTTTTCAAACTGTTGCAAATGCAACATCATTAGACTCAACATGCTTGGAGGAGAACCCTTACTGCCAGCTCTGTTACATCAGCTAACAGACATTTGGGCTGGCTAGTACCACAGTAATGGGGGAGAGGGGGGGCCACCCAGAGCACTTTTGTAATTTTGTAAAATGTGGATTTAAAGAGATTTAAAAAGAATAATAGCATAACAACAGACTGCTGAGAAAAAAAGTATGCCTCTAATAAAGGTATTAATCATAATATAGCCCTCATTTTTCTTGTGTGTGTAAAGCCCTCGATTAAGAGTGTATGTCATGAAAAAAAGAAAGAAAAATAATGAGAGGGTGGCTTTAATGCATTTCAGCATGAACCCTTTCAAATGTCGACTCCTGTGCTGGTGTCTACATGTGATAAATAATGAATGTAAAGCGTCTCTATTCTTTTGTTATCACTGAAAATTACTGTCTTTTCTGAGGCTTTCCAATAAATGAGTCAAGGTGAAAGGCTCTTCCTCAAAATATTCTTGATCTGTGTGTTCATTCCTGCAGGCGTTTAGCTCAAGCGGTAAAAAGCCTCGTCCTTTGCTCGGTCTGACTCACCCGCTTCTTTAAAACGTTAATGATGATCGCACAGAACACTGAAAAGACCTGAATCGCATTTCAGAAACGATATAATTCATTTTTCCATTTAAGCCACAGAAAGGCATGCCCCCTCCGACCCTCTTGTTCCACCAAAGTCAGGCTAATGCAAAATCACTCTACAGCATTTATCTGTTTCAAAACAGGGCCAAGGCTCCAGGCTACTATACAGAACGACTACTGCTGTTTATTCCTTTTGATCATTTCCTTTCCTCTGATTATGAACAAGATTTGTGAGCATATCCCAATTTGTAGCGTCCTATTTTAGAATGCCAGTGCTAATACAAATGCAAATGCACACACTGAAACAGTTTGTAATGATGTCCTCTTACATCACACAAGGCCTCGATCACTATGGCTTCTGATAATTTAACTGGATGTTATTTATCTGTCTGTCTGTCTGTCTGTCTGTATGTCTGTCTATCTGTCTGTCTATCTATCTATCTATCTATCTATCTATCTATCTATCTATCTATCCATCCATCCATCCAATGTAGTTGTGCCCAAATCCATCCACTATCTAAGGGCCCCCTTATCATATACACTATATGGACAAAAGTATTGGGACACACCTGTTTTCAGGGTTTGTGCTAGACCACTTACTTCCAGTGAAGGACAATCTTAATGCTTCAGCAGAACAAGACATTTTGGACAACGTCATGCTTCCAACTTTGTGGACCCAGTTTGGGGAAGAACCGTTTCTGTTCCAGCATGACTGTGTCCCAGTGCACAAAGCGAGCTCCATAAAGACGTGGCTGGAGGAGTTCAGTGTGGAAGAACTTGACTGACCACACAGAGCCCCGACCTCAACCCCATCCAACACCTTTGGGATGAACTGGAACGGAGATTGTGATCCAGACCTTCTCATCCAACATCAGAGTCTGATCTCATAAATGATCTACAGAATGAATGGACACAAATTCCCACAGAAACTCTAAAATCTTGTGGGAAGATTTCCAAGAAGAGCGGAAGCTGTTAAAGCTGCAAAGGGGGACCAACTCCAGATTAAAGTCTATGGATTTAAAGGCAATGTCATTCAAGTCCCTGTTGGTGTAATGGTCAGGCATCCCAGTACCACTTGCCTCTCAGAACATCAAAGACAGCCTGACTCAACGGTCTAACGTTCAACGCTCAACAAAGACTGAAAACTATGAAATATTCTCAATATTTAGAATGAAATTTGAATGATGAAATATAATGGCTGTATTCAGTTGTGGCACAATTTTCTAATGAAATGAGAGCTGGATGGTGGGGGGGGGGTTGTTGATTGGGACTGGTTTTACTATAAACAATGTAGTTCCATCAGATATCATGATAGAAGCTTATTCTCCGCGAAGCATTGTCACGTTTGTGTTGTGATATCACAATATATACACTGTGACACCCCTAGTGATGGGGGAGAGGGAGGGCCAACCTGATGATGGGGTCATCACTTAGAGACGTCTGATGATCTGACTGTTAGGACAGTGTAGCTCCTCAGGACCTCCTCCTGTCCTTCAGCATTCTGTTGCCCTCCAGACACACAACTGAACCAGGTGACCATTATAAAACGCTGCGTTTTTGTGTCTTGTAGGATATGACCCTGTTAAGGCTTGGTACATTTGTCATGCTTGCTATCAAAGCCCTGCTTTATAGTCCTAGAGGGCAGCGGAGAAAGGCACCTTTGTGAGAGTGTTCAACTTTCGTTCCGTTTGCATCAGCAGACAACCAGTGTATTCTCTACTGTCCCCACTTATCATCCCTCCCTGTCCTTGAGTGGGTAGTTTTAACCACAGCACAGAGAACAGGCATATTTTCATATTCCTTTGTACTCTTATCGTCCCTTTCAGACTCGCTGTCTTGAAAAAGCAACATAGTGTTATAATGTTATGAGTCGTGTAATGTTATAAAAATGCTTTCACATTTTGAAATGGATGAACGTGGATTCAGCATCTTCCCGCCTTCTTTATTTTGTGTGTTGTTCATGATGGACATGACACAAGAGGATAATTATTGTTAACAGCCGTCTTCTTGTGAGCCTTGACTGCTAATGTAAAGAAATGAACGGTTTTGTAGAAAATTCTACTTTTCTTTTGAATAAAATAGGAATTAGGAGCAATTGTTTGTTGCATACAAACAGATTTACCTTTTACTCAACACAGATTTACCTTTTACTCAACACAGATTTGCCTTTTACTCAGTGCTACACTAACCAAACAAGAGAGTTTATGAATAAAAAAATTATTTATTTTCAACATTATAGTTACTATGTCTATTACAATTGTCATGTCTTTTCCCTTCAGTCTCAGTCTCCCAGCTTTCTTTACATTTCATATTGAAGAGTTGACAGTCATCTTAATAAGTAATAAAATAACAGCTTGTTAATGGGAAATTCACCTCTGAAAAGTATCTTAAATGTGTCAGCAATCCCAAACAGATCCCAACCTAGAATTCTGTCTTAAAACACTTTTTTAGAGGCTAATTTGCCGTAAACAAGACGTTTTATCACAAAACGAGGGAATATGTGCCAAAATATGTCAGGAATCCCAAACAGATCCCAAACTAGAATTCTGTTGGGGTGTGAAGAATTAAACCAAAACAATAATTACTCAATTAATCCCTGGAATAATCAGTAGATTACTACCAAGTTAATTATCAATAATTTCACGCCTCACCTTAAGATTCCATCCAAATTGTCTCAGTTTGTTTAATTTGCTTTCAGTGTCTGTGCTCGTTTGTTCACTGACTCAGATTTGATAAAACGATGGCCGTGCATGACTGGGACCCCCGTCCTCATATACAGTGTCCCAGTGCGGATGGTCCATGCCTTTATTGTTGCTCATGCAGTTCGGGGGGACCAGGTGTACATGGAACTCTCTGCTGAATGTGTGGAGCTTGTTTTAGGATTTCTCTCTCGTTCTTTGTTTTTGCTGTGAAGGAAAAAAGGACATTACAGTAGCTATAATCTAAATTCATTTAAACCTTTGCCCAGGTAACGCCAGTCTGGGCAATCTGACACGGCCACAGGACGGGAAACGCGTCCATATTTCATCCGAGACATAATTGCTTCAGAGGAAAGCAAATTGGTTTCTATCTAAATGCAAATTTTTTTTCTACCTCTCTTGTAGTGTTGTAGAATAAGATCACGCATGTGGGTTTAGTTGTCTCCTAGACGCAGAGAAAGCCTCAGATATGAGCGCTGCTTCAATATTTAATACCCTAACGGGACCGGAAACACGGCGCCACCGCAAAATACTAAATACTTTATTCACACTTTAATGTCAGCCGCAAAGCAAACCTGAGTCCGCTGACGCTCCCCGGACGTGTATAATGCCAGTGTAAACGAGTGATGATTTCAATTAGATTAGCTTTATTATCCAGGGCTGTGGACATTTGTCTTTGGTTCCTCCGCTTAAAGTAAAAGAGTGACTCACAGTGGTATAAACACATCCGACAGGAGAGCACGTTAAAGCGTACAGTAATGATTACGCTCCAGAAAGCGCAGGTGTAACTACGCATGAAATTATTCTGAGCTTATTCTAACATATTCAACGCTCGCTACCTGCTATCATTCTCTTCTCTTGGAAGAATAGGAGCCAGAAAACCTTTATCGATCCCAGGAAAAACTGCTTATGTATAATAAATAGGGGTGTCATGCGATTAAAAAAATTAATCAAATTAATTACAAGCTCTGTAATTAATTAAGCGAAATTAATTGCACACATTTTTGCTGTAAAAGTATTTTAAAATGTCAATGAATTTGGGCATATGAGTGAATGAATAATCAACATTACAGACTTTCAGCGTCTCTTTTATTTAATAACTGTTTGCACTGTTCATGTACAGTAATGGACACAATCAAAAATATGACCTGTGGGGTAGTGTTTTCCCGGGGCGTGGTCTCACTCATACAAATCGCTGGGTGGATAAGTACGTCAACCCCAGCATTCAGGGCATCTCAAAATAAACTCAGCAACAGAGACCATTTTGCTGGGTCACAGGTGGACGGGTCAGTTTGGGTCTGACCTGGTCCAGTGTGCCGGGCCGCTGGGGCTGGTATCGGGCTGTTCTGGGTCGGACTGCCGGGTTCCCTCCTAAACGCTTTGCGTTGAGGTGATATTTTTGCACTGAATTGCAGTGAACAACATTCCTATCAACCGTTCCACTTCCTTAAACTTTCCACTCGCTGGGCCGAGCAGCGTGTTCTCGTCTTCATTAAAACCTGCAGAAAACACTCAATATGAAATACACTATGCTATAAACACAAATGCTAGGTATTAATACTATAGATAAGTAACTTCCAGTTGAGTGAATTACTAATAACACTGGTTAGGAGTCTGTTATTGCTGTAATAGAGATCAGTAGTAGATCAGTAATACTGACAGTAGTGATATTTCATATGGGATGAATATTGCACATAATAAGAAATTGCACATAATGATACTGTTTTAGCACCCGATAATAAAACTGCATATGACACTGCACATGGTAGACGATTGCACATAATAATGCACATAATGAATTCCATCCATCCATCCATTTTCTACCCCTTTGTCCCGCACTCGGGGTCGAGGGGGCTGGAGCCCGTCCCAGCTGCAATGGGCGAAGGCGGGGTACACCCTGGACAGTCGCCAGCACGTCGCAGGGCCATAACGAGAATGATTTAAACCCAATAAGAAATTGCACAACAAGGAGCATCAGAATCTTAGTCTTTTAGCAGATCTTTAATTTGAAATCAAGGTTTACTGGTATGAGGGTCGTGTTTTCTTGTGGACTACAAAGCACAGAGATACATCACTTCGTGTAGGAGCGTTTGACAAATGCTGTAAATGTAAAAAAAAAAGTGAAATGTTACAACTCTCAGGTACATAGGAGTTTTGAGGGTCGTAAGCATGAGGCAGGCGTTGAAGGGAGAGGGACTCACGTGGGTCTTCATTCCACGTATTATATGTCATTATGCAAAACAGAGTTAAACAGTACTAAGTATAAGTTGTTTGTTTAGCATTTAGGGTACAAGACCAGACCTTAGCCGGGGAGGGGGACCATGGACAGCACCAATGAAAATAAATTGGACGCAACTCCCACTATATAAAGAGTACAATATAAAGATGCCTAGTTTAACCAACTGAATCCAGATATGCTCACATAACCCTTCCATCCTCCCCTCTCTGTTTTGCCTCTGGTAAGTTTCTCTCTCTTATTCTGTGTGTGTGTGTTTTTCTGAGACTATAGAAAGATTTTGTAAGGATGTGTGTGCGTTTCATCAGCATTACTGTAAAGTTGAGAACAGGCTACACCTGTGCTGCGGTGAAGTTAAGGTGACAGAAACAGAGCGTCTCTGCGTGGCGTGTCTCGCACCATCGGCTCTGGCTGCTTCTCGGCTGTGCTGTTTTGGCTGGTTGAGCTTGTAGAATCTGCGTCAGCTGCCAGAGAGAGAGAGAGAGCTGAGAATCAACACACGAGGAGAGAAGCGATAGAGAGCAAAGCAAGCAAATGGCACTCTCAAGGGCGAAGCTGCACGGAGAGCAGTCCTGGCTTTTTCTCAGCAGTGCAGATTGCATTAGCGATGCTTTATCACTGCCAAAGAGAATTTGACCATTTTTCAATTCAATTTTTTAAATGAGCAGTATCTGAATATCACATTCCCAAGAGTAAAATATTAGGAGTGTTAGGGTTTATGTTTTTTTTACATTGAATACATTTGATCGAGTATGTATTCAACATTGCAGTTTTGTGAGTGCAGTGAAGAAGTTTGCGTAACATACCGACACACTGTCAACAATCACATCCTGACATCATCACCTACATCCTGTTATCACCCATGCCCTGTCATCATCATCTACGTCCTGTTATCACCTACGTTCTGGCATCATCATCTACTGTACATCCTGATGGTATCATCTACGTCCTGTCATCAATTACGTCCTGTTATCATCACATATGTCCTGTTATCACCATCTTTCTGTCATCAGTTGCATCCTGACATCATCTCCTGTATCCTGTCACCACCTACGTCCTGGCATCATCATCTACGTCCTGATGTCATCACCTGTGTCCTGTTGTCTCCTATGTCCTGTCATGAATGATGTCCTGTTATCACCTACATTCTGTCATCATCACCTGTGTCCTGTCATCAGTTACATCCTGCCATCTTTACCCATGTTCTGTCATCATCATGTTCTTCTCCCTGTACTTTACATTGACTGGTTGGTAGTCAGGTATGCATCAGACGTTGTCGAGATTAAGGGGTAAAAAAAAATGCTTCTCATTTGTCGAACGTCACATAATTACGAACAAGTCACATAATTATGATCTATATATTAGACATTTGAAGCATGTAAGTCCAACCCGCACTTGTAATAGATTGATTTGTCTCCTGGCTTGTATGATAGTGAATTGTTCTTTAACTGAGCACAGAGAAACATGCTGGAACGAGTGTGTGATAACTGATCCTGTGCTACAGACCAGATGTGTTGGTTGTTTACATGTTGACGTCATTCTAAAATGTTTTGCTTTAGCATAAAAATCTTTTCATACTTCAGGCCTGTCGTGTAGAAGGTGTTGTGTGACCCCTCCCTTCATGACTCAACGCTGGATTCCTCTCGTTTCCAGCCACAGTCCCTCAGACCGTACCTAGCTCTTTGCATTCAGTGCCATTGTTTGTTCTGCTTTATTGGTGTTTAATGTGATTGAGATAATTATCCTCACTGCATTCACTTGCATGCGGCGGCGCCGGCAGCGCTGGCCCGTAATTAACCGCGTGTGTGAGAAAATGAGGAGCTAAGCTGCTGTAGTAGCCTGAGGGAGAGCGGTCCGAGCTCTAGGATATCAGCTCCATCACAGTAATGCTGGTATCAACAAACTGGCCGTCACGCAATTAGCTCCCAAACCAGCGGAGAGCTGCAAAACTAATAGCGCCTCAGTTATCTCAAGCCGACGAACCAGCGAGCTTAGTATATACGGTGTTGCTTTACATTTCATAACCAAGAACTGGTCTTTTTCAAAGCGTTTGAACTGTCAGACTCAGTCTTCAGGACCACGGCCGGAGTGGACAGGCGCCCGAGGCTGCGCTCGACTTTACCTTCATCTACTCCCACCAGCAATGAGGAACTTTCCTTCGTTTTAGAACTCACGTATTAGAACTTCGGTGTTTTTGCATCTGTCTGCTCTTGGCCATTGTTGATAGAGTGGACTGGAAATTAGAAGTTTCAAGAAAATATTTCCTTCTTAAAGTATACACTGCTTAGCTTTGGGGTCAGTTTATAACATTGAATGCCTCTAAATGAATAAATGACACCTTTTTGTTTCATATTAAATGATGTTTACTTCTTAAATGGGGACAAATTGGGTAAACACAAAATTAATCTGATGACGTGTTCTCAGTGTTCTAAGTACGTTTTGTACATCAGTGTTCTTTGGGGTCAGTTTGACTCCAGGCTGTTTTAGGTGTCTTATAAAACATAAGAAACATTCTACACACATTTTTTTGGGGTTGTTTTAGATGATATTAAGCGTAATTTGCTGTAAAAAGTCATTTTATTATCTTCACAAAAAACTTCCCTCTGCTTTAAGGCCATAACTAAATTCAATCAGAAGTGTGAGATCAGCTGATAGA
>JBBIGA010000153.1:472302-483752 GCA_037576975.1 Alestes dentex
TGCTCTCCTTTATGCTGTGGTGTGCTGGGGAAATGGTCTGAGGGTGGAGGACGCCAACAGACTGAACAGACTGATCCGCAGGGCCGGTGACATTGTTGGGGTGAAGCTGGACTCTCTGGCGGTGGTGTTGGAGAGGAGGACACTGTCCAAGTGAAGGGTCATCTTGGACAATGAGTACCACTCGCTGTACAACACACTGACTGGACACAGGAGTACATTCAGTAGTAGGATGACCCTTCTGAAATGCACTACTGAGCGCCATAGGAAATCCTTCCTGCCTGTGGCCATCAAACACTCCTCACTCTGACAATATACATGCCTTAGTTTAATATTCTCTTTTTCTTCTCTTTTTCTCGCATACTTTTCCTGAAGCGGTGAAACTGTACAAAAAGCAATTTCCCTCTGGGGATTAATAAAGTATTCTGATTCTGATTCTGATTCTGATATACTGAACATAACTTCACTATTTACTGCAGAATGGCATTTGTATTTATTCTTTTACTGTTTTTCTTTTCTTTTAGTTCTTGTATGTTTAGTAAAATTAATGTGCAAAAAACACTCATTGCTTATTTAGTTTTTAATTATTATTTTCTCATGTACCTATGTACTGTCTCTCAGAGGTTTGACATGATGATGCCTTCTCTCTGAAAGCATTGCTATTGGTTGCTAGCAGTCACTTTGAGGTGTGTGTGTGGAGCTGTATAGCCTACACACTGTCATACTGGCAGAAGTGCCAGAAGTGCATGCTGATCTTCTCTAATGGCCTACAGAACTCCAGAGATGGCAGCTGAGAGTAAACAGGCACACTGGGCTCCAAGCAGCTGTTTCCATAATGAGGAATGTAGTTTGCTCTTAATGCAATACAGAACCGTGTTGTGTTGAATGACTGAGTTTTGCCCGAGTTGTACCAAGGGGGGTCCAAGGTGTACCAAGGTGCAGCTATTGATGCTGACTGTATCCCATCAGTCTCTCATAGAGGTCTCTCTTCTAGCCTGTCTAACCTTGGTTCACCATGGTGGCTTGATGGTTCAGGGAGTTGCCCCTGCATTCGGAAGGTCATGGGTTCAAATCCCAGGCACCACTGAGGTACCCTTGAGCAAGGTATCGTTCCTACACACTGTGTTCCTGACTGCCCACTGCTTCACTTGGTGAATGGGTTAAATACAGAGAAAGAGTTTCACACTGTCTGCTGTGCTGTGCTCACGTGAGACAATAAGGAGCAACTTTGCTTTACTTTAGAGGCGTAATCGAAGGAGGCAGTGGGGTAGGTCATTATACAGGCTGACATATAAAACTTTCTCCAAAGGTAGAGAGGCAGCAGTTGCTGTTTCCCCTTTTTGTCTCCATGATAGTTTGGCATCATAGCTAGATGCATCATAGTGCGTAGTATGACCACTAATGCACAAAATAGGAGGCGATAGTGCAAGCATTGATCATTTTGTGGAGAGTTTTCTAAGGTAAGTGGTAGCTAATGCTAATTTTGTTAGTATGTGTGCTAGCTAGGTTGCTAATGCTAATGTTATGTTAGCACCATCCCCTTTCTGTCCATTTCTGCATTCCCTCAGTCAATAAAGTTACACCTTTGCCCTACTGATGTGGTCATCATGATCTCAGCTGAAGTTCTCCTAGTGGGTAGGATACTTGCCTCTGGACCAAGAGGTCATTGGTTCGAATCCTACCTTCAGCATATCACCACGGGGTTCCTGAGCAAGACCCTTAACCCCAAGTTGCTCCAGGGAGACTGCCCCCTGTAGTTAGGGAATGGAAGTCGCTCTGGATAAAAGTGTCTGATAAATCCCGTAAATGTATCTTTTGATAAACCAGAAGATTCAAAAGAAAACTCTTATCTGAAATTCTTCTCAGTGATAATTCAAGTCTCACCTACCAAAGTTACCAAACTTTTGAGATCCACAAGGTTGTTAAAGAGAGGAAAACTGAGAAGCCGATAATAACAGCAGAACTTCTGTCTTCAGTTGACAGACTTCTATAATCTCCAAATAAGAAGATGATTCTGATGAGAAAAGAAAATACTGTAGTGAGCAGCAAAATTTTCCTCTGAGTGGACATTTTTAAGACATATTTAGTTAGATGTAAAACAATCAGAGCCATTTTTAGATCGAATGCTCTGATCTGGTGATTGGTAGTTTAAGTGCTTAATCAGAGCTGAAACTCGTTATATGTATGATATCCCTTCTCTGCCTAATTGTCTGGTGTGTCCCCTCAGTACAAAAAGACATGTTCTACAAATTACTGATGGTAAATGTTTGTGAAATCTGTCAGTGTTTGGTAATGTTTCTCCATGGTGGCCCACCACGCCAAAGTCTTTGCCACCGCAGCAAAAAAAATCAATCATTTAATCCAACGCTTCAGTGACTCGCTCAAGAGGCCCGATTCCCACCCACTGTGCAGACATGATGGAATTCAGCTGGTTAACAGCACTAATAGGCAATAGTACATTGTCTTCTTGCTCTTTTTGTTCTAAGATAGGTTAGCTAAGCTCTTATCCCAGCTCTCTTCCCTTTCATTTACGTCTGTACTGCATCCTGAGCTCACACTAATTATGACTGCGATAACATGACAACCACTGATGGCACAGATGGGATGGGTACATCCATGTCATATTCTGTTAAAATTTATTAACATCACTTATGCTTGGGGTCAGTTTGACTCCAGCCATTTAAACCTCCAGAAAATGCTTGATATTAAAATTGCTACACAGGTTTATGTGTCGGGTACTTTATGTTTCATTGTTGACGCGGTCTTCAAGCGTCTGAAGACCCACCTCTTCAAGGAGCACCTATGGAAATGTCGTAAATGTAAATGTAAATTGTTGACCACCTAAATAGCGCTTTAAATAAAACATATATGTAATATTTCTGGTGGACAATATGTTTTCCCTCCACCACGTCCTGTGACCTATCAGTGGTTCTCCCACTTCTGATTGTGTTCAGTTATGGTCGTAAAACAGAGGGAAGTTTTTAAAGATTAAAAAATTGCATATTACACCACATTACTCTCATTATCATCCAAAACAACCAAAACAAAATGTGGTTTCTTTTTATGAGACAGCTTGGGGTCAAATTGACCCCAAAGAACGTTCATGTATTCAGAATGTGTTCAGAACATTGAAAACACAGCATATTAATGTTCTGTTTACCCATTTTGCCGCCACTTAATTAGTAAAAGTCACTTAATATGAAGCAAAAAAATGTCAATTATTTAGAGACTGCAAATGTTGAATGTCAAATTGACCCCAAATATAAAAGGAGGGTTTATAACAAGCTTGTTGTCCGTCAGACAGTGTTGACGAGCTCCCAAGCCCCTACCTTTGAGTTTTACATTCATGAGACATTGGATTGGTTTAGAAACTTCACACTCAGTTTGTTCCCACTCTGATAAGTCTGCATTCCCACCCACTATTAAGTCATAGTTTCTCATGGTTGTCCATAGACATTCTTGTTGTGATTCTGTCCACTGAACTTTGCATAATTGAAAAAAAAAATCTGTGCAACTCCCCTTTAACAACTTCTGTTTAATAACATGCTTTGAAGCAAACGTGTGATGGTTTAGGCATCCCTGATTAAGAAGTAAAGTAGAAAATAAAGTATAATTTGCAGTTACATGTAATCATAATGTCTGGCCTTGTGAGACTAGCATACATTCAGCTTTCTAAATGCTGGATAAATAAGACTGTGATCAGGACATACACTATATAGACAAAAGTACTGGGCCGCCTGACCATTACACCAACAGGGAATTTAATGACATTGCATTCAAATCCATAGACTTTAACAGCTGTAACAGCTTCCACTCTTCTTGGAAGTCTTTCCACAAGATTTTGGAGTTTCTGTGGGCAGTTGTGTCCATTCATTCTGTAGAGCATTTATGAGGTCAGACACTGATGTTGGATGAGAAGTCCTGGCTCCCAATCTCCATTCCAGTTCATCCCAAAGGTGCTGGATGGGGTTGAGGTCAGGGCTCTGTGTGGGTCAGTCAAGTTCTTCACTGGGACACAGTCATGCTGGAATAGAAAAGGTTCTTCCTCAAACTGGGTCCACAGTTGGAAGCTGTTGCCCAGAATGTCTTGGTCTGCTGAAGCATTAAGATTGTCCTTCACTGAAAGTAAGGGGGCACATGAGTTCAATAGTTAAGAGGTGTGTACATGCAATCATAATGTCTGGCCTTGTGAGAGTAGCGTACAGCTAGCTTTAGAAATGCTGGATAAATAAGATTACGATCAGGATGTGTCTTGCAACTGTCAGCAGAATGACACTAATGCACTTTCTACTTTGTGTTGTAAGCACGTCGTAAGCAGGGAAGGGTGTGAAAGAGCCGGTATATTTTCAGCTCTCAATTAGTCAGGAATGCTCCCGCCTTCCTGTGGTAACGAGACAGCTCTTTTGAAGAGGTCAGGCTGTTTCCTAGTTATCTGACAGAGGGAGCAGATCAATGTGCATTCCTGCTCTCCGGAAATCTTGCAGATTTGTTTCTTTTCTCCTGGTAAAGGAAAGTTTCCAGGCTCCCAGAACTTGCCGCTGATCCCTCCTGAGGTTTAGAGAGGAGAATAAGCACAACATATTGTAACCATTTTATACAAACCCTAACAAGGTTAGACAATGACTCATTAATATTAATGCAGCCTTGAGCAGCCACACGCAGGAGCTGCATCGTAAAAGATTTGCCTATTACAGAGAGATGATTAGTTGTTATGGATGGTCATGGTGGTTGGCTAAGGTCCAGAATGCAGATGCGATAGGCCATTACGGCTGAGCGCCACTCTCTCTCTCTCTCTCCCTCTCTCTCTCTCTCTCTCTCTCTCTCTCTCTCTCTCTCTTTCTGACTCCTTGTCTTGCTCTCTCTGTGTCTGTCTGTCTTTTATGCTGCATGCATTTAGATTTGCCATAACAATGATTATGGAACCTTGGATCAGTGTATCGGAAGGAGGCAGCAGTTTTAGTTCACTGATCAGCCATGGGATTTAAACCACCTCCGCCGCTAGAATACAGTATTTTGTCATTAATATTGAATTCATTCAAACGTCGACTGCACTAAACGTTGTCTTTTCCTGTTGTTTTGTTGCTCTTGTAATCTTCTATCCTGCTTCCTCTGCACTCCGTGTATTTTGTCCTGTCTGCTTTTATGCAGTCTTGTGGTGTTTCCGTTTGGATAACAGCGTCTGCCAAATGAATGTAATTTAATGTTCTCGTGTTGCTCCACGGTCCTGGAGGAACATTTTTTGGTTTCAATGTGTATTGTGAAATGGCTGAAATGACAATTATGATGCTTGACTTGACTTGACCTGCCTAATATTGTGTTGGTCCCCCCCATGCTGCCAAAACAGCTCTGGCCTGTCGAGTCATCAAGACCTCCGGAGGCGTTCTGGAGTATCTGACACCACAGTGTTTTAGTGTCAGATCCTTTTGGTCCTGCAAACTGAACGGTGGGGCGCCCATGGATACAACTAGTTTGTCCATCACGTCCCACAGATACTCAATTAGACTTGGATCTGGAGAATTTGGGGGCAAAGTTAACATCTTTGTGATGTTCCTTAAACCATTCCTGAACAGTTTTTGCAGTGCGGCAGGAGGCATTATCCTGACGAAAGAGGTCACTGCCATGAGGAAATACTGGTGCCATGAAAGGGTGTCAAAGTAGCACCCACGTGAATGCAGGGCTCAGGGTTTCCTAGCAGAACACAGCCCAGAGCATCACACTGCCTCTGTCAGTTTTCTCTCTTCTTCTCGGTGCCATTTCTTCCCCAGATAAGGGAGGCACCAGCACCCAGTCGTCCACATGATGGAAAAGAAAATATAACTCATCAGTCAAGCTCCATGGTCTGGTTCTGATGCTCACATGTTCATTGTAGACACTTACAGGGGTGGACAGGGGTCACACCTTTCTATCCCAGCCGGCAATAACTTTATTCAGCAGTGTGTGCTCCAAACTTTTGTGAAGTTTTTGCTCGTCTTGTGCATCAGTGAGCTTTGGACTCCCATGAACCTGTCACCGGTTCACCAGTGTTTTTTCCTCTGACTACTTTTGGTAGGCACTATTTTTCCTGCTTCCCACACATCAACTTCAAGAACCTAACAAATCCCACTTCTTGACAGGAACCACTGTAACGAGATAATTAGTGTTACTCACCTCACCTGTCAGTGGTTTTAATCTTGTGGCTGATCAGTGAATGTGAAACAGGAGAACTGGACCGTCACTAAATCCTCTCACCTCTGCCAATATGGCCTCTGTGAACGAATGTTAATCATACGGTTTTTATTCATTGCTGACATTTGTGAGACTGGAACAAAAATGTCACTAGAAGCGTCATGATTATTATTTTTTCGCCATCTACCTGCAAAGACATTATTTGTAAAGGTACTGTCTTTCCGCTCAGCTGCCCTTTGACAGTAATAAAATTGGTCTGCAATAAAACAACACTGTTCCTGTCTCAGTAATTTGAGCAAGTTAGATGTTTCGTGACGAATTGATATCACTTTATTTGAACAGCCTTTTGTAGATGCTTTGTAGAAGCCTTGCCTTCCGCTTACATCTAACTGAGCAGTTATTAAATTCACAATTTAACACTTGAACTCACACTCAGGGCCAGACATGTGTAAAAGTGCAAGAACAGTACAAAACGTGCCTTGATGGGACCGCAGTATGCACTTAGAATGTGCCTGAATGTAACACTAAAACTACCTGTAGCCCTGCCAACAAACTGCTCGCCCATGAGGCACTGGGCTTAAAAGGCACAGTAAAATAATAGTTGCCAACAAACTCAATACAAACAGAAAATAAAAGGTCAGTGACTTAATGAAATGGCTGTATTTGCATGTTCTTTCCCAGCAAAGCATTCTCTAGGGAGGTAATTTCAGTAACAGTTGGTATACACACATGTAAATGTTATCCTGCAAGGTTAGAAAGTGTTATTCTAATGGTAAACATTCTTCCAGCATATGTTGGAAGCTTGTGTCTTTGTCTTTGTTAAAGGAAGTCTCGTCAACAACCCTAATGCAAATTTGCACCTTGTTAAACAAAGCTGGCAAAACTGAGACAAAACCAGCTGCCACAAGCCTCTGAAACCTTAGTTAGTAAAGCAGAATATGTAATCAGCTGAATTTATAATATCAGTAGATAATCTATGGGGGGTGTCCAAATAAAGTGCGACAGAGGGTGTGAGTTAGGGTGTATGGACATTAGGTCCATTGGCCTTGTACCTTGCCAAGCATGAGTGTGTGCCAATAAACAGCATAAAGGTGACTTTGGGTCTCCAGAACTGTCAAAAGTCAACAAAATCTAAAACTATTGTAGAAAGCAAGGATGCACAGTGTCATGGTTAGTGATCACAGTAGGTGTGTACCATGCACGAGACCAGCGGAACCGTGCCCAGGTCCACCTCTTCTAGCAGGACTGAGCACATACAGAGGGATCACACTCATCAAACAAACTGGACTGGAGGGTCAAATGTGTTTAGGCACGGTATGGATGGCCTACTGTGAGTACACCCTTAGATGAAAATCTCGGAAGCCATTCACAAACAGTCCAGATCGTTCTAATGGATACTTGGTTATATAATTAGGATTTTTTACATTTTAATTATTATATGGAAAACACGTAATGGATCTGGTGTGTAACTCACTCACTCACTCATGTTAAGCAGGCTGAAGATGCTCCACTAGGGGGCACTCAAGTTACTTTGATGTTTCATTAGAGTTGTGCTTTGCATGAATGGCACTGTGTATCCATACTTTCTACAATAGTTCTTGTAGGATCTTGTTGAGTTTTGACAATTCTGGAGGCCCCGAGTCACCTTTGCTATTGCCATTATTGTTACTTTTGCCATTGTTGTTGTTAAATGGCACAGTCACATTCGAGTTCTGTGTGTGGCCGTGGTTAGTGACCACAGTGGAGCCCAAATGAACTGCACCCAGCTCCACCTCTTCTTGCAGGACCAAGCACAGTAAGGAGTGATCACACTAGTCAAAGAACTGCTCAGGGATGGTACTGACAGTCCAGCGTGAGTGCACACTTAGATGAAGATCTTGGAAGTCCTTCACAAAAAGTCCAGATCGTTCCAATGGAGACAACTTTTTTCCTCTCAGCTGTGCAAAAATTTATGCACGCTGCTACTGCTTGGACATTCAACAAAGGACGGCGGCGGAAGCTCCTCAGAGTGCTCTCAGTCTGAACGCACGACAGGCCATTTAGCTGTCTTGCAGGTAATTTATTTGCTCATAGCCCATTCTGAACTCGTCCCTGGTGGTGCTTCTGTGCAGCCGTCGCTGAGTGCCGCTGGCTCTTCCCGGAATGGATGGCTGATGGCTCCTCTGCGCCCATAAACCTCCCTCTCATACGCCTCTCTCCCTACACTCCACCGCCCCGCTACACCCAGCGCAATAAATCCTCCGCCTGAGATTTTTGGGCACTTTGTCCCAAGATTTCCAAACAAGCAAGTGCATGTTAGAATATTTAAAGGCTTGTATTTATTGATGAATTACTTGTTGCTGTAACTTGAAAGGGTGATTATTTGTGCAAGAGTGCAGTGTTGTACCATACCACCCAAAAAATGATCCGTGGATCAGATTGTATATGTTGCCACGGAGTTATGTAATTTCTGTTACACTCAAATAATATAAGCCCTTAAATGTGTAGATTTGTTCGATCTTATCTGTGGTCTTTGGCGACCTGGCGCACGTTGATCTACAAACTGCTATGATGAAGAAAACTGTTAAAGCTTCCTTTCAACAATGAAAAAATAAATAAGGTTTGGTTTTAATTATAATGTAGATAAATGTATACAAGGATTCTAATCAAATTAGGGATTCTACAGATTAGGGCCCAACTGATGTGAAAATTTGACATTATTTTTTGGTGCAAATTGGATGACTGTGCTAACTGATAATGTTTGATTATATAATTAGATTTTTTTTTATTATTATTATTACATGAAAAACACGCAAAGGATCTGGATTGTAACTGACTCACTCAGTCACTCCTGTTAAACAGGCTGTAGATGCTCCATAAGGTCGCACTCAAGTAACTTTGTTGTTTCACTAGAGTTTCGTTAGAGCTTTGCATGTATGATACTGTATGTATGATACCTTTGATTTGCCTTTTCATAAGTTAAAACCTGGACTGTCAGAACCAGGCAAACGTTCTCTGTAGAGCTACAAACTCTGAAATGTCACGTATTTCACTAGTTAAATCCTAATATAACATTGGCGAGGGACAGTGATTATTTTGTATGAATTAACTCATATTTTTCTTCTTTTCCATCTGTTCTAAGCATAGAAAAGGTGAAAGTTGTTTTCCTCACTCCAAAGGATCCATTTGGTTGCATTTTATAGTGGTGTTTTGTGGCCAGTTTTACTGTTTAGCATATATTGCTGGTAGCAGATTATGGATGTAAGCAATCTCTATAAACACAGATTAAATGTTTAATGTAACTGTTTTCTTTTGACAAGATTTTTGTAGAAATTTGTGGAGGTCAATGAAAGACCTCCCTATCGGCCAGCTGATATAGCGGTTGGGTTCTTCTGCAGCCGTTTTTCCGTTTAGTTTATTACGGAAGAGTTTATTGCTTGTCTTTTGAAGCCGGCGATGTGTGGCTAATGTGTTCTGCTTGTGCCTCCCCAGCTTCTGGACTGCTTCGTCATCCCCGTCGTTCTGCTGCTGTCCTGGTTCTTCCTGCTGGTGAGGTATAAGGTGGTGCACTTTGTGGGCGTTGGCGTGTGCCTGCTGGGCATGGGCTGCATGGTGGGCGCCGACGTGCTGGTGGGACGACAGCAGGGGCTGGGTAAGACAGTCTAGGAGCACAGACAGATACAAACACACACACACACACACAGAACTCCCGTGTGTGCGGTGGCATTTCCAATGCCGCCGTCCTCCATGGCCGTGTTCAGCACGCACTGAGATTTCTGGCGGAAAGCTTGAATCTTTGCTTGTAATTAAATATGAATGAGGACCAGGGCTCGTCTATAGAATATCTCACACATCCTCCCCAAGGCCCAGGTCTTACGAAAAGCATACAAAAGCAACGGCTGTAGTCCTCTGGCTGGATTTATGGAATAATTTACCCTCAAGGGTCCTGTTCGTTAACAGTACAATGCTTGTTAGCTAGTATTTCATCGTTCCCTGGTAATGTCATTCCCAGGTAATGTCATTCACTAGAAGTGTAGGAAAGGATTTGTTTTGGTGGGTAGACCTTTGAAACTCAGCTTTTCAAACTATTTTGTAATGATGCCGGTCAGACCCACACAGAACCACTCTGTTTTACAGAAATCTATATCATTTTGAGATTCTATTCTAATAAATGGAGTGTTCAGTAAAGATCATAGCAGGTTTTTGGGTCAGCTGTGTATCAGAGGCTGCTTCGGATTTAATGAGTTATTGAACTTTTCAGCTAGCTGGTGCAACAGGATGCTAAAGAAAGAAGCGTTATGGGTTCTTTAAAGATTTGGAAATTAGATGTTTGGGTGCAAAGAACCTGTTGGATGTATAAAGAAGCTCCACATCATGTAAAGGTTTTGTAAATTGTAAATTGTGAAGATTCTGTATACCTTTATAATGATCTTCACACTCACATCTCTTTTACATACATGGTTCTTTAGGGAACTGGTTCTTTCATGGCATTTTCAAAGAACCCTTTGTGGCACCTTTTATATTAAAAGAGTGCACAAACTGACATGGATGATTTATCTTTAATTCTAACAGTATGTTCATCTCCCGGTAGGTGACCATAAACTGCTGGGGGACCTGCTGGTTCTGGCCGGTGCCACACTGTACGGCATCTCTAACGTGTGTGAGGAATTTATTGTGAAGAACCTGAGCCGTGTGGAGTTCCTGGGCATGATGGGCCTCTTCGGTTCCTTCTTCAGTGGCATCCAGCTGTAAGTGTCCCTCTGCGATGTCCACTCCTAGGGTCTTGGAGGAAGCACACCCCGGTCCTCGCTCTTTCTGATCGGTAGCAGTATGTGAAGACCTCAAAGTCAGAGTGAATCTTATTGTAAACAGATGAGAGATGAGACAGCATGGCTCCAGATTTTAGAGAACAAAAAGACACAGAATACACACATAAGTATAAAATGTAGATATAAATTCTAAACTAGAAGCAAAATGTGCAGTTTAGCACAAGAGTAATTTTTAACATCCAAATCTAAAAATGTTAGATTAGCAGTCAAGTGGAAAGCAAACAGAATACTGGAATGTAAATGTGTGCTGGGGGTTAAAAAATGGCATTACATGCAAATGCCCATAAAGAACAAAAAGTGGGGAAAACCTGCAGAGGAAGGGGGTCCAGAGAGCGGCTGTGTGGCGAGCAAAAGAGCAGCAAACGGCGAGAATGTAGGAGAACAAACACCGGTACTAGACTGATTTATACCAGTTATATTTACTGAAATCAGAGTTTACTGATACACTCTGAGTTCTGAGGGTAAACACCGGTTCTAGAC
>JBBIGA010000153.1:501731-517897 GCA_037576975.1 Alestes dentex
TCATCATTTTGTTTGTTTTCAATATTAATCTACAATGTAGAAAATAACAAAAACAAAGAAAAAACATTGAATGAGAAAGTGTGTCCAAACTTTTGAAATCACTTTCTTTTTTATCCGTAATCTCATTCAGCTTCGTCATTGCTGTGTCTGATGTTTGTATTCCGGGTAGAAGTTCACACAGCTCATTTCGATGTCATTTTAAGGTCTAGGAAACAGAAAGGACAGCTGTGTGTGTTGGAGATGGATGAGTGTGATGGGTTTGTTGTTGTTCCTGTGGGCATCAGGGTCCTTTGTGTTCAGATCCCATTCAAAATATAATGTGAACAACCAAACAACAAAATCAGATTTGGGCGGTAAATCAAATTTGGGTCACTTCTGCCTGCTGTTAGAACCAGCTTTAAAAGGCAAGAACGGAAGAGGCCCATATTGCAGGACTGGCAGAGCATTAAATCATCCTGTATAGCATTGTTATATGCAGGTACCCAGAGGAAGATTTTGCTGCTCACAACAGTCTTTTCTTGGTCTCATCAGAGATAAATCATCCTCTTATTTGGACAATATTGTAGGCTGACTTGTTTCTCCTAAACATTCTTTTTAGGGGAAATAAGGATCAAAAGAAAAATCAACTCAAAACTATTTTGCTGTTCTCATCAGCTCCTCAGTTTTCTTCTCTTTCACAACTTTGTGGATCTCTAAAGTGTCTGACTTTGCTAGTCCTGAGACTTGAATTTGATCACGAAGACAAATTTCAGACGTTGTACAGGCTCATTTTCTTTCGGATCTTCTGGTTTATCCGAAGATCTGGTTATTTGAGACAAATAAAGATCAGAGCAGTGAGAAAAGAAAGAGCATTTTAAGATCTTAAAGAGGAAGCTCTTGCTCGGGAGCTGAGTTTAAGAAGTTTGAGAAAATGGTCAGAAGCTCAGTTCTGTCTAGTTTGGGGGGTTGTTAAATGGCTTATATGGCTGCATGTTGTGTGGCTTATCCGATAGAAATATAAATACAAATAAGCTTTAAATGCACATTGACTGTATATTCATTTCTTTTAGAGGCATTCACGTCACCTTCCAGTGACTCACAACCTGCTTACAACTGCTTAAAAATTTCTCACTTTGAGTCTGGGTGCTCTGAATCTCTCAGATATTGGAAGCAGACTTTTAAAGAATTGCACTCTGTCTTCAGTCAAAGTAGGTAGAAAATGTGAGCAATAGGGGGGGCTCCTGCATGTGGTAAAGGTGGTCTGCTTGATCTTTCCTCACTACAGGCCCAAACCCCCCCCCTCGGTTCATTTTATTTTTAACTGCGCCAGGGAGCTTGGGTAAGCAGAGGCGTTTCAGTCAAAGCCTTCATCAGCATGCAGCTATCTTTGGGACACCGTAATAACTCTTCAGCTTATAAAGAAGGTATTCTGCTGAAAAACGACACGTAAGATAGCTGGAATATTGTGGGATGATTTATAGTGAGACATTTTTATGGGCGAGATTCATATCCACACGCCTTATTGAAAACGGTCGCATGTCCATTCTGCTTAAGCTTTTTTTTTTTTTTTGTATTAGGAGGAAGGGACACGATTTCTCTGGCTTGAAATAGCAGCCATTTTATCATAGTTAGGCTGGAATCTAGCGCCAGCTGATAAATGTAAATTAGCATCCTGACACCATGGCAGCTTAAGTGGAAAATATTCCTCTTCACCAGTTATTGCATTTTCCCCGTCTCGTATATCTGCGCTGCTGCGAGGGCGCACGGTCCAGGCCGTTACCATGTGTGTTCATAAAAGCCTTGACAGAACTATCTGCCTAATTTGTTTCCTGTGGTCTACACTGGTGTGACTCAATGTCTACTTTAGTGCGAGTTAAATTAATACCCAGAAGGCAAGACACTGGCTGTGTTGCAGTTGTTATCTTTTTATCCTATTATTATGTATCAATTTATTCATTAAATATATTTTGTGTAAACTATCACAGTATCTAGTGGTCTGCTTTACAGAAATGTCTACAGTGAGGCAAAACGTGACCCCATCAGATCTCAAGATGTGACCCCATCAGATCTCAAGATGTGACCCCATCGGATCTCACAGCTCCACACACCACATCTTCGTATGCGTTCTTCTTCTTCTTTTGTTGTTTAATGGCAGTTGGCCATTAAAAGCTGTTTGCCAACTGCCATTAAACAACAAAAGAAGAAGAAGAACGCATACTAAAATGTGGTGTGTGGAGCTGTGAGATCCGATTACATTGATCTCCATCGTATCAATCCAAGGCTGCAAACAGGTGGAAACCTGAATTTTGTGCAGAGCATCAAAAGGACTGAGGCTCTTTCATTACTTGATGGAAAAAGTCTAGTCTTCTGTGTTTCTCAGTGCTGTCTGACAGCAGCTTCATACATATATACATACATTCTCAAATGCATTAGCTTGAGTTTATATTATTTTGTGATTTCAATGTGGCAGCTGCCTTTAAAGGAGAATTCCTCTGATTTCCCAGATAATTCAGACAAAATGTAACCAAAGTCATTCAAAGTTTTAACTGTAAGAGAAACATAGATTTCTTTATAGTGGTACTTAACAGTTTTTTCAGCAATAAGCAAGGCTGTTTGACTTAAGTCAGCATAGTTTAAGGCGAGTGAGTGTTGATTTAGGGATGCTCAATATTTTAGTTTAGTTTATATGTATATTTAGTTTATATTTTAGGCATGCTCAATATGATAGTTTTCATGAATTGCTACATTAGCCTAGCCGATCCTAAAGATACCCAGTGTGGGCTGACCGAATACATTTGGGGAAAGAGGGAAAATAGGTAGCTTGATTTTTTTAGCCAAACTATTGCTGTAGAACTGAAGGACCCATGCAAGTGTTAGAGTATCCTTGTGAATTTCAGGACGGATGTCGGAGGCTAAGACAGCGCTGAACAGATTCAGAAAGTGGAGTCTTTTACACCGGGGTGTATTAGAGCAAAAGCGTATGTTAGAATTTCTGCAAGCATGTGTGTATGTCTGTATCTGTTTGTGTGTTTGTGTGTGTGTGTGTGTGTGTGTGTGTGTATGCCAGCTTCCTCTCAGCTCTGTCTGTAGCGGCGAGATGCTGATAGTGTGTGCTCGGAGGGCGTACAGCTGTGGCAGGGCTCCATGATAGCAGCTGGAATAATTATGCCGCTCACCCACTCTGGGGCTGCGCTCATGGCGGCAGTGCATTAACTCAGACACAATAGAGGGGCGGCCTGCACCCAAAGATAGGACACTCCTGCCTCACGGCTCATATGACTGTACGGAGAGACAGATCTGATGTCTCGGCGGGCAGCAGTCCATGTACACTGAGTTGTCAGGTCATTAGGGGCACCTGCCTACACTCATTGGTCATTTTATCAGAACGACCTGTGCACTGCGCAGCTTTGCATGTACATACCGACACCGTTTGTAGCGTTTTTACATTTTTTGTAATGTTCTGTGTTCTTCCTGTTTTCTTGTCTGTGTTGTTGTTTACATTCTCCGTGTGCCTTTGGTTATGTGTCTGTTCCAGGTGAGTATGTTTCCGTTTTAGCCCCGCCTCTAGCCCCGCCCCTTTGTTATCCTGTTCACCTGTGTCTGGTTCCTGTCTCCGCCCATGCCCAGGTAGTATAAACACCCCTGTATTTCAGTCTGTTTGTGGATTTGTTCTAAAACCTCTTGTCCTGCTGCTCTTTGTAAAACTTGCTTTTGGCAGTTTCTAATTGTGTTGGTTTTCTTGTGTGTTTTTTTTTTTTTTAAACCTGCTTATTTTCCCCCTTTGTTTCTGTGTTGCTCCTGTTCTTGTTATCCCTTGGACCGTCTTGTGTTTTTGTATTTTTTCATGGTTTTGTGTACTCCGGACCCCTAGTTTTTATTTGTGTTTTTGTTACTGGTTCATTAAACCATTTGGATCAAGCGATTCCATCGTGCTTGCCTCTATCCCCTCGACATTACACCGCTCTGTTTCTGTAAGCCATCTAATCTGTCCATCCGTGGAAAGGGATCACTATAAGAAAAGGGCCGCTATGGAAGAGCAGATATTGGGAGGGCATTTAATTTCAGGAGAGGAAAGTGAACATATTCGTGGGTGAATACGTTAGTTATCACAGATTTACACTTTCAGTAACTGTACTGAAAGTATTAAAAGTTTTAAATTGATTCCACCTCTTTGCGGGTTGTCCCTTGAACTTGGCACATCAGTTCAACTTTGGCTTGCAGCCTGCTTTTCTTCATTTTGAATTCAGCGGCACCTTCATCTCTCTCTCTTTATTCACCATCTTGGCCAAAAAAGGGATTTAAAGCTGGACCAGCTTTAGTGACAGTTACAATGACTAGAAATAACCTTAATAGCACTGCAGCAAGCTGCAAGCAGCAAAGGCACTGTCATTAACTGGTATTGTGCAAAAGTCTTGATTCACTGTTGCACAATACCAGAATGAGTAGATCATACAGTAGGAGAACTAGGAGATTATTTACATCAGTCATATGTTTATGAATAAAAACATTTTCTGAGTTCATTCAAATTATCGCATGAAAACCAAACATACTACAAACACATTCATTCGTCTAACCTTGCTGTAGAATACTTTTACCTGCTGGTCCTTATTTGGGATTCAGACAGATTGAATGATATATTTTTTTATTTTTCTTTGAACGAAACCTAAACCAGTTATTCATCTCTGGTGTCCCGCTCTCGAGTGCAAAAACATAAATATTTAAATATTCATCATTGTGATCAGACCCCAGTCATTAATTTCAGGTTACCTCAGCCAAGCGTGGTCTGAGAGTGAAACAGATCCGTCCCTCCAGACTGAAGAAATGGCTGCATGGCCTCATTGCACCAACTAATTCCCAGAAACGGTGTTATAGTCATGTCTTGGGGATTCCATTTCTGAATGCCACGTGTCCGTACTCCAGAGAGCACAAGACGTGACCCCATTGCGGCCCACTTCTAGCTCCTCTCTTGAAATAGAACCAGTATCTACATCAGCTGTCATTGGTCCACGCAGAACGGAATCTAGTTTAAAATGAATGCCGGAGTCTGCAGAAGCCACACTTTGGGGTTTCCATTCACAGGCAGTGGTTTTACAAGTGCTATTAACGACACATTTCTTTTTTCTGTGGCCCTGTTGACACCTTCCTTTAACATACAGCACTGTGCAAAAGTCACCTGAGCAAATTTCCAAAACTCACTCAGTCCAAAAGCATTTTTTTCGGAAAATCGCGTTTTACTTGTTTTACCTATTGGAAAGCATTTCTTACAGGAAATACTTTTTTTAATTAAAATTTTACAGTTTCTACAGTTACTATTTCTAAAGTGCAACTCCTGCACATTTTAGTTTGGGCAAATTTGTGTAAAAAATATAATAAAACCATTTTTAAGTAAATCGATATTCAGTGTCACAAAACTATGTACAAGTTTAATGTTTATATCCTACTACATGACACAGCATAGAGTTTATCTTTGTTTATGATCTTCCACCTGGGAGACCTGGGTAAGTAAGTTCCACTGGCGATTGTGTGAGTGGACTGAGTGAGTTTTGGAAATTCTCCTAGTCTTGTACCGTGTATTATGCAGGACTGAGTGAGTTTTGGTCGGTTATACCATTGCACATGAAGAGGTCATGTAAAAATATGCCAAGAGTAGTGTTACCTAAAAAATCACAAAAAATGGACTGAATGAGTTTTGGAAATTTGCTCTTCAATTGTTTGAAGCCATTTGTATTTGATTCTTTCTGCCAGTAAAAACACAAGTGAACATCAGAATAAAAGCAAACAAACAAGAGCGCAGTAAGAAGTATAGACATTTATTTTTCAATAAGCTGTTTGTTGAATAAGTTGAAGGTTTCAGCTCAGTGCCTCCAGTCATTGTTTGGATTTATACAATTCTGTAAGTAACGTCTAATTTAATCTACTGAAGTAACGGAGCCAGCCCAGGTATATAATGGAAGCTGCAATTAATACTGGGCTTCCATAGGGCCATGAGGAAAGAGGTCTGGAACTGGTTAAGCACAGACTTATACTGTAAATATATACAGTATGTGGACAAAAGTATCGGGACTGTTTTTCAGGGTTTGGGCAGTGCCAGTGAGGGGCACACCACAGGCTTTTACTGTTTTTACTGCAGATTTTTATCCACGTTAAACACTGGAAAGTTGTTGAGTGAACAACAGAGTGAAAATATGAGAGACAAAAAGTTTCCTTTATTAGAAAGAATCTGTAACAGTGCATGTCTGACATCCAGTTAACTGGTTGTGTGGTTCTGCAGAGTCAAATTCTAGACTGTCCTTTATCTTTAAATGCACTCGTTCACTGTTTCATCACATTGGCTGTCATTCAATAGCTTGTTAAACATCTAACAGTTGTTTGGTGATCTACATAATTATAATTATCTGAAGCTTCTTTTTATAAGTCAGTAATGAATAATAAAAAATGACATTTCCTGCAATGATCTGCACTCCTGGTCACATTTACATTCTTTTGTTGATTTTACATTTGAAAAGATGATCTAATAAATTACCATTTATTTGATGGGTTTAATTAATTGGAAACAAATATAATGTTGGCAATAAGTTTGGCAGTCCTTTCAGTCATGCTGGTGTTTTTTGTGAGGTAATTGTAGCTCATTTGATTCATTAAGCTTTAATCCAAGCCAGGTGTGGACAGTTTCACAGTGCATTAAACTTTTAAACATGGGAGCAGCTCTAATGCGCTTCGGGCTGATGTGGCAGCTGGTTCCATAGGAAATGTTGCAGCGATGGAAGGAAGAAAAGAATCCTGGAACAAGTCCTAGATGTTAATGTCCCACAGTCAGTGTAGAAAGTGAAGGAGAAAAGAGGCTGCGTTTAACATTAGAGTAATGAGCCAGACCTTTAAAGTCTTAAACTGCTTCCGTAACCAAGAGATTTTGATTTAAAATGAACTTCACCGTCCCTGGATGGTACTGAAGATCTACAACTCAGCAAAGATAACCTACATACATTTCTAAACTTGAGATGTTCTACAAGGAAAAGGGTAAACAGATGAGTACAGTTTCTTTATTATTTATTTTTACGTGCAACAGTCTTATCATGTGCAATATCACTGCTTATGTCACTATTACGTGCAATAATGGACTCGGTATAGAGAACGACTCCAAACCACAATTTGTGTTACTAGTAAACTACTTCAGCAGTCATTTATTAATATACAGTATTTATATCCACCCCTCTTACTGCATTTTGGGAATAAAGCGTAGTGTGTTTAGTACAGAGTATTTCTGAGTACTTTCTGGAGAGTTGGATTTTGACTTTATGTTGTATTTTATATGGTTCTTGTCTCTGTGTGTCTGTGCAGTTGTAACATAAGCCATTTCCTCCGGGATCAATCACGTTTTCTGATTCTGATTCTGATTCAGACAAGCATCGTTTGTAGGCTGTGATTTCAGCCACAGGGGTCTCACTAAGTGCTTACTGACACGATGCCCAAACTTAGGCACATCTCGTTTCGTGTTATTTGCTTTACATGTTGAATTCCACAAATAAATAGTAGTTGTGCATAAAAATATGCAGAAGTCTGTCATATTTCAGGTGTTCTCTATGAAGAGTGGATGCAAAGGTTTATCTGTGTGTGTGTGTGTGTGTGTGTGTGTGTGTTCTCTATGCAGAGGTGGTGCAAAAGTGTGTGTGTGTGTGTGTGTTCTCTATGCAGTGGTGCTGCAAAAGTGTGTGTGTGTGTGTGTGTGTGTGTGTGTGTGTGTGTTCTCTGTGCAGAGGTGATGCAAAAGTGTGTGTGTGTGTGTGTGTGTGTGTGTGTGTGTCTTCTCTATGCAGAGGCGATGCAAAAGTTTGTGTGTGTGTGTGTGTGACAAGCTGTCCAAACTTAAGCTCATGTCACATTTTGTGTTATTTGTTTCACATGTTCCATTGTACAAATAAATAGTGGCTGTGCACTGAAATTTGCAGATGTGTATCATGTTTCATGTGTGTCCTATGCTGAGGTGATGCAAAGGTAGCTCGACCAGGTGTGCCCAAACAGCTGTGTGTATTTGTGTGTGTGTGTGTGTGTGTGTGTGTGTGTGTGTGTGTGTGTGTGTTTAGCTCTCAAAGCTGTCTCTCCCTCTCAGTTTTCAGGGCTCTACCTGCTGTCCTTCTTCATCATCCTGCTCGGCCTGGTGCTCTACTCCTCTTCCTCCACCTACGTGGCGCAGGACCCTCGAGTCTACAAACAGTTCCGCAACGCAGGGAACGCTGTTCCAGACACGCCTAACGTGGGAACCATGGAGCCCTCGGTGACCTACAGCAGCCTGGGCCAGGAGATCGAGGACGAGCCTCGTGTCCGGGTGGCCTGAAAGGGGCGGAGCTTTACAGATTCAATCATCCTTTGCCCCTCCCACAGTTGTGTAGAAAGTGAATGGTGAAAATCACTGAATGATGTAAATAACCACGTAGCAAACGAGTACACTGTGATCACAAACTGTGAATAGGTAGCAGTGATCAATGAACCGATCCAAGTATAGAAATGCCCCCCCCATTCATACCCCCCCCCCAACATTTTAAGTGTTTAGAAGGATTTGTGCTGACTGTTGTGCAAACGCGCCATTGTGACTCCTTTATTTTCTTATATGAGCACAAAGTTTTGAGTATTTGAGATTTTTACATGGATCTTCTTGCTATTCATTAATATTTTCTGCCTCCTTAGATGTTCTTTTTTTCCTCTCTCAATCTTGGTCTTCTTGAAAAAAGCGATTCTGAGTTCCGATCAGTTAAAAATTGATTTGTCAAGAGCCAGTGCCTTGCCATGTATAGCTATCGTGGGTTAAACAGCAAAACCATAACTGCTGAGTTTTACACCAGAGGACATCATTTTGCGAAAAAATGGTCAAAACAAAAAAGGATATTATCCAACTTTAGAACAAAATCAGTACACACAACACGTGAATCTCCTCCTTAGGTCAAGTTTTTTCAGTCCTCTTTGGTTGATCATCCTTTTCATTAAGCAAAATGAATGTCTTAGTTTGGTTTTGTATGTTTTTTAAATTAGTCATGAAAGTATACAACACTTTTGTTTGTATTAATTCTGAAATGTGTACTAGCAGTCGATTGTAAACTCGAAAAACAAAGAAAGAAAAAAAAAGAAAAATAAATTGAATGCACTTGTCTTTCCAAGAGTTTTTTTTTGTTTGTTTTTTAGCTGATTATCAGCTGTGTTATAGTTCTAGGTATTCTCACATTTGGATTAAATCTATGTATAAAGTTATTTTGAACAGATCCTATAAAAAATCTTGTTTGACTTTTTTTTTTATTTGTCATTTAAATATTGGATTTCTTAATGTGTCTGAGTTGTCGCTTTAAATAAAGTATCTTTGTCTTAAAGCTGAAAATGATTGAATGTGTAAGGTACCACTGGAACGTTTCTATCATTGCCATCCCTCTTGTTCTTCACTAAGGAACAGTTTCCCAGCTCTTTTATTAAGCCTAAACCTGGATTAAATGGCATTTTAAATAGCGGTCCACCATTGGAACTGCAGTTTCATCCAGGATTAGCAACAGTATATGTACATAATATGGTGAAACAAAGTTTCTCCATGGACCAAGGTGCAACATTTACATTTACGGTATTTTAGACAGTCTCCCTGGAGCAACTTGGGGTTGAGGGTCTTGCTCAGGAACCCAGTGGTGGTGTGTTGAAGGTAGGATTTGAACCCATGACCTCTTGGTCCAGAGGCAAGTATCCTACCCACTAGGCTCCACCACCCAACATATAGCAACAAACAACATAGTACAACAGAAACAACAGGAATAATCCAATAAATAGACACCACAAGAATATAACTGTAATATAAAGTAACACTATAGTGTGAATGGGATGTAAACCTTCCAGAGTGACTAATGTTGGACCATAAGTGTGATTATTGCACAGGAGGCAGTTACAGCAGTAAACAAAGAAACGATAGACACAATGCAATAAATAGACAATACAGTAATGTAGCAGTATTGTGTGAATGGGATGTAAATCTGAGACAGTACAATTAAATAGACAATACTACAATGTAACAGTAGCATGAATGGGACATAGATCTGAGACAGTACAATAAATCGACGATATTGCAGTGTAACAGTGAAGTGTGAACGGGAGGCAAACCTTCCAGAATGACTAATATTGCACCATAAGTATGGATTAATAAGTATGGATCTGCACCCAGCTCCCATAATCCTATCATTCAGGCTTATGTTCTCCTCCAAGGAACATCGTCTGGCCCTGCCATCCCAACACACGAGGTAAACCCAGTCCAGACTGGTCTCATTCTGGTTCCCCGCTGGTGGAATGAGCTGCCAAAGATGACTAATGCAGCAGAATCTCTCTCCATCTTCAAAAACCCCCGGAAGACTCATCTGTTCAGAGAGCATCCTCTCTCCTGATGCATTGTCTTGCACTACTCCTACATAAAGATTGTAACACTTAGAACTTCCCTCTGGTTCACAGACTGCCCTGAAACTCCAATGTTTCCTCAAAGAATAAGTTGCTTTGGCTAAAAGTGCCAAACGAATATAATTTAATAAGTATAATATTGCACAAGACACAGTTACCAGCACAGAACCACATTAAGTGAGTGTAAATTATAGCTTATCAAGTCAAATAACAGGACAGACGTGAGTCTGTAGTGGCAATAAACAAACAGAAGGTAAAGTGCAGGTGCTACTGAAAGTCCAGAGTGTAATATGAGGAGTATATGAAGTATAAAGTGAGGTAGTTTACTGGAATGTACTTGACTGGGCAGGGACTAGATACTTATGTACATTCAGAGGTTGCACGTCTTGAGTGATATGGCCATAAGTGGTCAGAACCAATGTAAACAGGGAGATGCGTTCTAATCTGAGAACTCTTCCATCTTTGCAGGAGGGCAGGGTGCACATACGACCACACATCATGTTGCACCTTGATTGACAGTAACAAAGTAGCACCCATATTAACCACATCAGTGTCTGGGCTAGGAAATTCCTAACAATCGTGAGACTGTTCTGAGTTCAACAAGCGAGGAAAAGACATTTCAGCCTAAAGCAGTAGGGAGTTGGAACTCTTCCTCCAGCAGGAATTTTACAGAAATCTGATCACAAATGATCCCTGGAAATGCATTTAGGTTGTATGTTGTGATCAGATCACCCAAATCACGTGTTCCTGTGTTAATGCCAGGTATAAACAGGGCCTAATTGTGATTCAGACCAGGCCATTTCTTTATTTGCCATCCTTTTTACAGTCAATGCTGAATAATATTGGTAATAATTAAAACTGCAGTTCTTGCAGTTTCCAAAGTGTACTCTTGCAAATTGTGATTTTGAAATTAAAAAGGATTAATCTTTTGCTCCTAATCAAGTCTCAGACTAAGCAATATTTTGAATAGAGGTTTTCCATTGAACAAATACAAACCAAGACCATTCTTCATCTGTGTGAAGTTAATTGGCCATTGGGCGTTACAAAGCTTTAAAATGAGACACGGACATCAACTCAGCATGAAGATCACAAAACCGCACATGGCATTACACTGACGAGCAAGTGTAGCCTTATAATGCCCTTAAACAAGAGGTACAAAGATTTCCCCCAAAACAAACCCGTTTTTTATTGCTTGTTTATTTAAACGATATTTATTAGATCAGATTAAGTGCCAAAACTAGCCTATCACTGTATAAAGTCACTTCAAAGCGGTCTTGTCCCACTCGTCCCCTGCAGAGGCAGGTCAGTCCCATCAGGCCCTCTGGTTATTTTGTAAATTATGCATGAATGTGTTTAATGCATTCAGACGAAGACTGTTTACTGTTTATTTTCATGGTTAGTCCTCTAGACGTACTCGATCCAGGTGGAAAGTGACGATGTGCAAAAGTGCATCACTGCCCACACTATGACTGAACCAAGCAGTGAAACAGTCCCAGAGTCACATTACAGATGTTCTGTTCTTCATCAGGTCTTATCAGAGGAGCGCAGCTGCAGGAGAACGCTGTATTACAGATTACAGAAGTAGTTTTGTTTTGAAAAATAATAAAACATGATCTACCTTCACGGCATATGCTGGTAATAAAAAAAATGATTTATTTATGTGCCAGATCCATTCTCTGACTCATTTATCTCGAAAAGGATAAAAGGATGAAGCCGTCAACTTTGTGCTGTAGAAAATCTGATATTATATTAAATTTTACATTTACATTTAAACAAAAATTTAAAAAATTACATTTATACCAGAAATAAATACAACATGCATATATATATATATATATATATATATATATATATCCTTTTCTCTCATTAGAATGAATGTATGACTTTTCTCAATTACTGTGTTTCATTTAGAGAATTTTGGGTTGATTGATTAATTGATTGATTGATTTATCGATTGCTTAGCTGACCACAAGGTAAACATTTCATTCATATTAGTATAGGAATTTGGGAAATGCCACAAATTACTACAGAACTGAAATTTGACACACTGCAGTCTAATACAATCAGTAAGTAGAAAAAATATTACCTATAAAATGGGTAATAAAATCAGATTTTATTTACATTTTTTACCTGTCAAGTTATTTTTTTAAACTACATTTATTTTTACTTGTTCAAACTGCCCTGAAGTCAGTACTGATTTGTGTATTGTCTGGGTATCTGCTGTCCCCCCCCCGGGGGGCTGTCAGGTGGTACCTCCCTCCCCTTTAAGCCTCTCCCCTGAGGGCGGGGCTGCAGGGCAGGTATGGCGGGACAGGTGGGTCAGCACGCGGCCTGGGAGCGCGAGGGGCTGCTGGAGTGCTTCTCCAGGATGTCCGTGGTCGGGACTGAGGAGGCGGCGGCTGTGGATGAAGGTGTGGAGGAGGCTGTGGATGAAGACGTGTTTGAGGATGGGGGTCTGCATGGCAGGGGGCTGCTGTGTCTGAGTGATGAGGTCCTGGTGGTCATCCTGAAGCTCCTGGACCCCGTGTCCCTGCTGAGGCTGGGCAGCACCTGCAGCGCCCTGTTCAGGGTCTCCTCCTGCCACTCCCTCTGGACCCGGCACGTCCAGGTCAGTTCGGTCCGGGCGGCCCGGGGCCGGGGGGTCCTGCCGGGAGTTTTAAGCTTCTTCACACACACACACACACACACACACACACACACACACTTTCTCCGTTTTTCTGGTCGGTCATGAGGTAAACTGCGGTGACGTCGTGACTCGCTTCGAATTTTTTCTCGAATTTTCTTTCATGTTCAGTCCACATTACCCACCATTAGCCCGAATATAAAAGAACAAGCTGTAACTCAAGAAGTGAAGTGTGTAAGCTTGCTTGCTTGTTTGTTTGTATGTGCATTTGTTTGTGGGGGTTTTGGTTTGTTTGTGAGTGCTTGGTTGTGTGTTTGCTTGGTTGTGTGTTTGCTTGGTTGTGTTTGTGCATTTGTTGGTGGGGATGTTTGCTTGCTTGTTTGTGTGTTTGGGGAGTTTGTGTGTTTGGGGTTGTTTTGGTTTGAGAGTGTTTGTGTGTTTGCTTGGTTGGTTGTGTTTGCTTGTTTGTGTGTGTGGGGGGTTTGTGTGCTTGAGGGTGCTTGGTTGTTTGTGTGTGCATTTGCTTGTGTGTTTGCTTGCTTGCTTGTGTGTGTTTGCTCATTTGTGTGTTAGTGGTACTCTGAGTAATAACATTTATTGTTGGGTTAAATTGGGTCGGGGCTGTTTGGAGCTCAGCTCTGTGCATGGTGTCGGTGTATCTCTGTGTTAGTGCTCTTAGGAATGATATATTATCACTGAGGGGTTAAACTGGGTGAGGGCTGTTTGGGACTCAGGTCTGCACATGGTTCTCTGTGTATCACCCTATCACTCCCTCCTGCCCACCTGGACAAAATATACAGCCCCACCATTCAGCCAGTCCAACTGCACCCCGCACCCACAGTCAGTGAATACTGTAGCTTCTGCGCCCCCCCTGATGTTGATCGGATTTTGTCGTAAATGCAGACTCATGCACCTACTGCCACCCTGAAACCACAGAGCCCCGCCAACGAATAGGTCCAGATTTAACCACGGTGACTGTGGTGTGGTGGCTTTTTGAGCACAGAGTGAGAAATCTCTCATCCTGTCAGACTGTAAGATTCAAGATTCTTTCACATACACAGTTAAAGTATGTGTAGTGGAATGTGACCCTGAAATGCCTGTGAGACTGTATAATAGATACAATACATTAAAAGAGAAAACTGAAGGCTAGAAGTAATAAAAATCTGTAGAAAACATGCATTCAAATAAACGTGACAAGTGTGAACAAGATCTGAAGTGTGCAGTGTGTTGGTTGCTGTTAATGAATATAAAAAACAGACAGCAGGTGCGATACAGTGAGGTAAAGACACTTTAATGTAACTTCAGTCTTGCTCATGTCTGAAGTGCAGGTCGGGTGTTTGCGTTTCTTTTAAGCAGTTTCCTCCAAGATCAGTAAAAAAAAATTCTGATTCTTTCTTTTTTCCTGTTATTTTGATATTACACGTGCACTGTTCTGTTCTTTTTTTCTTTGTTTTTTTAACTCTCATTGTATATCTTTATTTCCTCTTTTTGCATTGAGCGTGTTTCTGACAAAAGAATTTCCCGCGGGATGAATAAAGTTCTTTTTTGTCTTATCTTTTCTCCTCTGTCAGGATTCGTTTGGGGTCGTCCTTCCAAATGGCTCGTCCGGTTCCACAGTCATGGCCAAAACCGCCTTCCGCTTGGTCTTCATGTGGCGAACTCTGTTCCGGAACATCCACTGCAACCGCTCCCTCCAGGAGAAGCTGTTCGCCGAAGTCCCGTTCCCCCCTCGCTCCTACTGGAGCCAGTGGCTGGTGCTGGAAGAGCGCGTGCCCCTGCCCTCGGCACGGCTCTCCTGCACCGACGTGGAGACGCTGTGGGGCATCCCCAGGGAGCTCTTCAGAGAGAAGCTTCAGGGTAGTCTGCTCACGCCCTCGGCCGGCCGGGGTCATCCGAAGTTCACCACATGAGTGGATCAGGCGGTTTGTTTTCTTGATCAGTATTTCTCTTTGATGTATGTTTTTTTAGAGAAATCTGATGAAGATGAGATCTTCAGATTTGAGTGGAAGGAGCTCTATGACCTTGGCCTCAGTCATCATGGCAGTGCTGCGATGGTGTTTCAGCACGTTCTCAGTCGACAGCAAAACAACGGTAAGTAACTGCCTCTCCTCATCTCACTCATCTGTTCATAGAGGTGCTGATCTAGAGGTTGGTTAGTTCAGTGGAGAGCATCGCTACCTTCCTAGCAGGAGGTCTGATTCTTATTCTGGGAGAAACACGGTGCTAAACCAATAAGAGTCCTTGGGCAACATATTACATTCGCCAGCAGCTGTGATACGCAAAGCTTTTGAGGCGCTTTGGATAAAAACTTCTTCCAGATGCTGTAAAAGAGTCAATTTTCAAGCAATAACTTCCATGTCCATCAGTTCTCCTTGGGGTCTGAACTTTTTGTGGGTTTAGTTTAAATCTGAGTTACTTAAAGCTGCTCCACTTATTTCTAATGAGGTTCATTGGACCATTTGGCCCCTGGAGATGACGCTGAACCCTGGTCAAGAGAAACAGACACCAGATTGCAATTTTGAGCAGTTTTCCCATGCAAAGTCAGGCTTATTTACGTAAAATTCTCTGTAGCAGTGTGGAATACTGAATAAAGAGGAAAAAGTCATTGTTTAAATGTAAGAATGCAATTGGATCTTTTGACCTGAATTCTGATTAAACATGCAGGAATTGTTTAAAATGACTATACAACAATGAGTAATCTGAATTTGGACACTTTAAAACTATGAATAAAATTCCTACTTACATGCGCACACATCAGAAAGTTAGTACAATTATATGTTCAGTTTTATTATTATAATGCAATTTTGCTGATTTTACAAATTTTCTGGTGTCAAGAAATTTGGCCCACATGTACCAAAGCTTCATGCAAGTCAGGCAGCCTGCATATCTGCAAGTAATTTTTAGAAGCTCCTGCTTTGGTTTTACTTTACGTTTACTCTATAAGCCTATGTCAGCTGTCTGCACTTTATCTGTTTATTGTTCCTCTCTAGTTCCTGTATTTGTATTTATTTATTTTTTTTCCCCCTCACACTGGAAGTATAATTTCATTTACATTTATGGCATTTTAGCAGACGCTTTTATCCAAAGCAACTTCCATTCCCTAACTGCAGGGGGCAGTCTCCCTGGAGCAACTTGGGGTTAAGGGTCTTGC
>JBBIGA010000153.1:551102-570047 GCA_037576975.1 Alestes dentex
ACACACACACGCACACACACACACACACACACACACACACACACACACACACACACACACACACACACATATATATGGACTATTTTAAGCCAAAGGTGAAGTCAGTGACAAGATATGCAACCTCAACTAGCAAGACAACATGAATAAGGGATGTGACACAGCAAAATGGCTGAGTGATGCATGGACTAGCTAATGTGGAAGGTGCTGCAGAATTCTCAGGACTGAGCAAATGATTATCAGCCTCAACTCTCTTCACTCGCCTGGTGACAGGTTCCTGACTGCATGCGAATGATTCTCTGTATGTATGTAACTCGGAAACCGAAGATCCAGGCTAGTGATCCTTCTCGCTGGAGCTCGCTGAATGAAAGAAAAGAGAGCGGGTGTGTGTGGTGCAGCGTTGTCGCCATGCAGTCTGACGGGGCTTTGTGTTAACAGTGGGCCGAGGAGGGAGCCAGAGCATTGCTGTCATTCCCCAGCAGCTGAGCGCAGGCCTCTGAGCTCAGACGCTCTTCAGGCGGTTCTGTCCCCAGCTGCCCTGCACTGCACAGTAGAAATTCTGTGCTCCTCTCTTAGAAGATCATTAACGATATGATTCTGACCCGCTGTAATTACTCACAACTGCCACAAAACCATTAAGAACTATTTTTCATTTCCTTCTTGTGCCATTGTTCTGAGCTCCTGTCCAGGCTTCGCTGGGTTTCCACACACATCATTGGGCAAAACTGTGAGTAACTGACTCTCAGCCTCACTGTCATTTAAGTCTATACACCAACCGGCAAACCCGCACTTTACAGCAAAGACATATTCCGTTCTGTTACATTTGGGCAGCTGGAGGCCTAGTGGTTTGGGTGTTGAACCTGCAATCGGAAGGTTGTGGGTTCGAATCCCAACTGCTAGTGTCACCACTGAGGTACCCTTGAGCAAGATACCGTCCCCACACACTGCTCCCCTCGTTGCCGGCAGCCCCCTGCTTCACTTGGTGAAAGGGTTAAATACAGAGAAAGAATTTAACACTGTTCACATTGTGCTGTGGTGTGTTCATGCGTGACTATAAGGGTTAATGCATTTAAATTACACACACTGTATAGATCTTGCTTCTGTTTCTAATGCCTGTAATGCCTTTCCAAATATCTCTTTAATTTTAATTAGTTGATACCTTTATCAAGGGTCGACTGAGGGGCTCATTTCACTACGTGTTGTTCTTGTGTAACTATTAACGTGACGAATCTTAAATTTTGAACACGCCACTTGAGAAAATATCGTAAAGAAGCTTTTAGTACTTTTTGTTAATTTAATATTGAATCAATGAGAGGGTTTTCCACACTGAGGTCATTTTTAGCAGCTACATTGTATGTCTCTGGCACACGCCAACAAACTTGTGCTGTCTGGTCTGTGTGGGCATCATGTCATGCTACAGTAGCGGCACTGTATTGGTGTACTGTTTCCAATGCCAAATCAAGTACTTAAAGTGCAAGATCGGTCCGGTTCCAAGTTCTACTGATACTATGAGTGCTACCCTAATCCTGACTCTGGACGTGGCCCTGAATCCTGCAGTCTGAAAACTGGCCAAGTGTCTGTAAGCTGCTGCTGCTGCTTATTTATTCTGCTCACTTTTACAGTTGCCAACTTTTTAGTTGTTGCAGGTGAGAAGAAGGTTATAGGGAGGAAAGCAATTTCCTCTGGGATCAATAAAGTTTTCTGAGTCAGATTCTAATTAAAACATTTAGAGTACCCAAACGTACAGTAATATCTTAGGCACCTGGGAAAATAAAATGTAAAAACTGCTTAGATGAGCAGTGAGTGTTTTTTATACACTATCACTAAATAAGCTAAGTTAAGATAAGATAATGCTTGATTAGTCCCACAGGTTGGAAATTTGCAGTGTTACTTAGGGTTCCCTGGAATTTCTCAAATTCAAACATCGGCTGGAGGAACCGAGGAGGAATCTGGAACAAGACCTGTGTTCTCCTCACCAGCTCACACAGTATCAACTACTTTTACAAACAAAACTAATCTTGATACTTTTACTGCTTTCTGGTTTGTTTGCATTTATTCTAAGGTAATGGTCTTAAACAGTTTGCATGGGCACCTAAGACTTCTGCACAGTACTATAAATGAGAAAGTGTTAATTCAGGTTATCCACCCCCAGGTTGATTCTGGAGCCTCAAAACCAGTGGTTCTCAAACAGGTCCTCAGGGCCCCCCGTAAATTTTTGCTCAAACCAAACTTACAAAACACCGGATTTTTTTGAAAGTTTGTTGCTTTTTTGGGCTCGTGTGTGTGCGCGCAGCACACAGCTCTACATCTCGGCAGGTTTTCGTGGGGGGTGGGGTGGGGACAAAAGTATTGGGACGCCTAACCATTACACCAAAAGGGACTTCAATGACACTGCAATAAGATACATTGGTTTTCCTATGGTCCCTATTTGCTGCTATAATGGCTCCGTCCCCATGTTCTGGACTCCATGCTTTGTTTTTCTACAACAAACTAGATAAAACGTGAACGCCCTGCAGTGGCAAATAGCTTTGGTTTTATATTTGATTTGATTACATTAATGTTTAAGTTGAGATTTACAGAAATATTTGAACTGCAGTTGTGTGACTGTGTTAAAGGGAACACTGCTATTAAAAAGCTCCTTATTTGTTTAAAATGTTTAAATCAAATGCACTTTTCTTCATATAACACTACTTTAAAAAAATAAAAGTGGACAATACACTACTTTTGAATTATTTAATGTTGCGTACAACAATGCGATTAATCACAGAAAACCATGCGATTAATCGCGATTAAAAATGGTAATCGTTGCCCAACATTAATTATAAATTATATTATAGCATATATATGATATATGTGTACACAATATATGTATTATATTATAGTAGACTGACTATATGAATATGTCTGCCTATATAAAAAAAATACACAAATTAAAAAATCAGACTAGAACAAATATCTGAGCAAAACACCCTGCCACAGCACCAACCTGATGACTAATTGGAAGTCAGTCTCCACTCACCCCCCTCCCAAACGTCCTTACTGCTTTTGGTTATTTGTCTCTCTTCACATTGCCAACGACCAGAACCAGCAACAGCTGCTGGAGACCTGAAGCTCATCCAGTGAAAACGCAAAATGCCAAGCCTTTCACTGTGACTCCTGATTCACCGCTTATACAAGAGCACTAGCATCATACATAAAACAGGCGCGCAATCCGTCATCTCCTTAATATGTGTACACACGGCTTCTTAGCTTTTGTAACTGTAACCCTGCAAACCCTGCACACTTCTACAACGCTAACAGCTGGATTTAATCTGACATCTCATGAAAACATGTTATACCGGTCAGTTTTCAGATGGCATGAACCAGTATATCAGGCTAAAAGGCCTCCACTTTGCTGCGCTGCAACTAAATGCCAGCGAGTGAAATGAGAGGTTGTGGGGTGTAAGCAGAGCTAAAAGGAGCTGCGCTGTGCTCTGCTATGAGTAAACTGAGCGACGGTTTATGCATTCTGTGGCGCAGGACCTCATACCTTCAGGCTGTGGCACAGAGCAGCTCCACTCCCAGACCTGACAGCTAATCATTCCCACTCCCAGACCTGTCATACCCGCAGCCTCTCTGTCCCGAGGCCTCCCCGCATTCGCCCTACCCTCCATTTAATGAGAATTCCGGTGAAAGATGACGCTGCGTCAGTTTGTACCTGATCTTCCCATCTATCAGTGCCCATATGAAAATAAGGCCTGGATGTCAAAATTAAAACAATCAAAATCATACGTTTTGTTAATATTGGCTTCATACGTTTTAGGTATTTCTGCAAAAATATGGCACTCTCTTCTTCAATACATGAACTGCAACGTTACTACACTAGTTGGCAAGGTGGCATTTTTAACTAGTGAGTAGAGGGAGGGAGAAGAAGTACAGCCATTCACTTGCAACAGCACAGACTAGCCGAACATTCAGGAATTTGCTATTTTCTGAGTTGAAATTATGGAGAGTGAAAGTTTAACAAGTTGCACATAAAAACTCAGTAAAGGTGCAATAGTTGTTGTACAGACTGTAAACTGCAAAATGTTTATGTGCTATTACTTTTTCATCTTCTTCTTAATACACATCTACACATTCTCGGTATAAGTACATTTATATATGTCACCAGAACAAGCATTTTAATTTCTTCGGGGTTCAAAATACTACTCGGACTTCAAATTAAGCGAATGTTCTGTTAAATAATTGATCATTACTGATATCAAGTAATACTGACATGAAGAAATATTCTGTAATATCACCCAGCCTTACAGGAAATGTCCAGTTTTGTTGCGAGATCCATTTCAGTCGTGTTTTATTAACAGTTGTGGACCAGTTTAAGTGCAGTATCTAAGCAGCTCAGCTCACAGCATTTGGATGACCCGGCTCAATTCACCCAGGAACCCAGGAATGACCTGAGGGCACCTGGTGATGAGGAACATGGTAACAGGTGTGGGACAGGGAGCCTCAATACACTGGATGGAGTGGCGAGACCTGGATAAACTGCTTCTAATGAGCAGACTTTCCAGTACTAGCCACAGGGCAAGACCAGGGCTTGTGAATGCATGCACACACTAACTGCACCTGCCAGTACCTGCAGAAAACAGTTCACAATAGGAGGAAAAGTGTGAGCAAGGTCAGCTTAAACAGCCATCCTTCCACAGCAACTCCATTTTAATGAGCTGCTCCATAAGCAATAGACTCCATTACTGAGGCGTAGTTAAGCGGCGCCATCGGTTCTCCTGCCCTTTCCATTGTGCCTATAATAGTGTGGGTAATTAACACTTGGGTTGCGAAGCACGATAATGAACAAAAAGAGCTCCAACATAAGGGGAAGTGCGGACAGGGATGGGCGGTGGGGCCTGGAAGCGTGCCGGGACAAGGTCCGAAAGGGACGGTACCAGAGCCCCGGCTCAAAGGCTTAGGACGTCCAGCTCAGATGACGGACACGCGCTTCACTTCCACCTTACCGTTCACTACGGCTCTCTTAAGCAGCCAGAGGCCATCCGGCATGGCTGCTGACCTCTGGCATTCGGTACATCTCTATTCTCAATTCAGTACCTGGGATTCAGTAAGGGGGTATTTAAACTGGTGGTCTACCCCATGCCAAAAACAGTACCGACCCAGCCAGGGGAAAAACAGCTAGCGCATGCCACAGCGGTGTCCTGATCGCCCTTCCTCTCCTCGTCAACGGCCTGTTTAAAAATGCACTCTTGGAGCCCGCTCCGCTCCAGCCTGCCAAGTGCCTTATAAGGAAGAGGAAACTCAGAGCTGTTTTTATCTTCGGGGCCCCTAAAAAACACAAGAGAAACTCTGCAGAATGGTTCCCAGCAGCACCCTTGAGGAGGTCCACGCTCTTTGGGCTGAGTTGCTGGAAGGTCAAGACTTGGAAAAGGTCACTGAAGAAGGACAATGAAACAGGTCACCCAGATCATACGAACTTATCTGGCAACAACATCAAGAGAATACCTACATTAATCCTCCAGCCGGGCGCAGACCATGAGAAAGAGCTGGGAGCAGCTAGAGAACAAAGAGAGTGTGCATAAAGACTGGACATCAAAAACACAACATGAATGGAAAAAAGCACAAAGCCCAACTGACCAGCTATATTACTGAAACCAACCTGAATGACAGGGATCATAACAAACCGCTCAGTGCTTGGTTGCTTTCTGATGTGTGGTGAATGATTTATGATGACCTTAGGTTCAGATCGTTAATTTGATTTCTGTTTAATCAAACGCAAAGTTATTTTAAGGTTTAGTCTGGCCATAGCTTTAAAAAGGTCAGACCGCAATAAAGCATGGACCCTACAGGCGATCTCAGTTTGTAAAGCCAGAGTAATCAAAATCATTCCAGAAACAAAACTGGCAAAGACAGAGGTCTCTCTCACCTTCGAAAAAACTCAAATGAGAAAAGTGGGATCAAACCCCTCCTCCGCATCTCTGTTTTCCTATCTTCCCCTCCCATTCTCCTCCCCTTGCTTTTTTTTTTTTGGTCCATAAACTCTCGAACATACTCCACAAAGCTCCCAGAGCCCTGCCTCACCCAACTGGACCAGCATCTGAACCAGAACGAGGGACATAAACACAAACGCACAGGCTGGACCGCACTGCTGTGGCCGTCCATCCACGGACTCAGGTAAGAAAATCACTCTTCATCATCAATCACCACAAATCCGGCTCGCCGAACTCACTTCTGGACACCAATCGCTGCTGTTATGGTCCCTGTTGACATAATTCCAAGTAAACTGACAATGAAACAGACATTGATCATTTGTTTGTCTCATTTGTTTAAAGTATTAAGATTTAGTCGAGTAGCAGCTTTTGTCAACCACCTTAAAATCGACAAAAACGTCTGTCATTTTTAAACCTGACCTCTAAAATAAGAAACGGGCCTATTTATTATATACAAATACCCAGTCAAACTGCACACATGGCAGTAACTTGGATAAGCATTTGATATATGAAGCTATATATATGTAGCAGCTCTTATAAACAGATGTTTGCATACGTAACTGTCTTTGAGACTTAACATGGCAGCCAGACGCATTCTTCTTCCCTCACTCACACAAACAAAAAGAGACCAGAGACCACGATTCAATTATACTGGAACCATTCCCAATTATTTAAATCACATGAATATACAAACTGGAGGAACTATTTACACAGTAATGGGACAGATAATACCAATCTATCAATATATTTTTTTTAAATAGCCCTGTCAGTATATTTTGGCCAGAAAATAGGCACAATATTGAATGATTATTATTGTTAGTCATTCTAATTGGTTCTAACTGATTCATATTTTCAAAACTGAATCAGCAACTTCAGTGCATCACAATCCTTACACTTTTAATTCACTGCCACTCAGCAACCTGAGTAGTTCTGAATGTACTGATCCGAATATGAGATTCAGGCCTCCACTGGTCACGGAGCCATTCTAACCTCTGTATGAGCCCTGATGTCCTCTGAGGGTCCCAAAGCCATGATGCTTGGTCCCCACCCCCAGCACATTGCTCTGCCATGCCATCATGGAAAGTTGACTGTGCAGGCCAGGCCAATTGCACGCCTACCTCTGCCTCAGGAGGACTTTGTTTGTGCAGGAATGTTGCCAGCACGGGAGGGAAAAAACGCACATAAACACGCGCAGAGTTGGGAAATCTCTGGCCAGCTTTTCAGAGGATTTCCTTCTTCGGTTCGGACCCGTCTCCTTTCAGCCTGCCTGTTTCTTTTTTCTTTCTGCGTTTCTGGCTCTCGGTTCATATTTTGATGATGAAGCGCTGCTGCCTTTGGCCCAGCGATGCTCTGAAAAGCTCTCTAAATAAACGGGGTTATTACAGCTGCATACTTGAAGATGTGCTTTGAGTAACCATGTAAGGGTAAATTTCCCCCTCCAGTGTATCGGCGCGGTTCACAGCCTCCAAGTGAACTTATCATTCCCCGCCACTCTACTCGGGCCAGTGGAATGTTTATGGGCCGTGGTGTTGACAAACACCTCCAGGGCTAAAAGTCATGTGTGTAGAAGCAGGCGCCTGGTGAAGGCAGTGCCAAATCACAGCACAGTGTCACTCACAGGCCCAAACAGGCCGGATCCAGCTGTTCCTGCAGGGTGACACTGAGGAGACCATCAGCACCACCAACGCCAGCACAAACCCAGCACGGCCGCTATCTCTGCACGGCAGGATCAATACAGACTATCTTGCAATGCAGAGGACTAGAAATGTCCAATATACTATTTTTTACATTTAATTTCATGTACTATTTAGTTTCTTGGTGTAAAATAAATAAATAAATAATAATAAATCTGAATCATGCTAAAATAAACATTTATAGGATTTTTTTGGTTTAGTAATTTCCTACAAGCTTTTAATAGAACTAAAACCAGTACAAACCACTGAACACTGTATAGCTCAGTATGAAAGACTTTTGTTCAAAAAGTAAGAAAATGTGCTCTTGTCCTTTTTGAAAAGAACGATCTGACAATGGATAGAAACAGCAGAACCAAACGTCCTACTCCTAAACTATCCTGAAAAAGACAAATCGTGGAAATCTTGATAACCTACAAGGTAATGTGAGGACTTTAAAAAGGTCTGCTTAATCTCTGCATCGGCGAGAGAAGGGGGGGGGCAAACGCTCAAGAGGGAGAGAGGTCAAGTTCTCCGCAATTAATTAAACACTTGACCTCCACCTGGAGACGACGTGCAGCTTCAGCCAGCGATTGTCGGTTAAGAAAAGGGCTTTAACCGGCAGCGGGGGCGTGAGGGGAGGGTGTGGGAGAGTTCCTGACGGAGAAAAAGCACTCAATGTTCAGTAAGTGAAGGCCAGTTTCATTTAGAAATGGCCCTCTGTGGTGATAGGCAAAGGTCAGTCCTAAGAATAACCTTTAGTGTGAACCATGGGAAGTGCAGATAGTGTCATGCGGGGTCTTTTGAGGATACACCGACCGCTCCTGCACGGCCAAGGATTCTGAAAACATCCCCCATGGGGCTCCCCTGTGCTGCGGAGCCAGCTGAAGAACAGAAGTCTGAGAGAGGAAGATAAGCCTCTCTCCAAGCAGAAAAAGCTTCTAGTTTTTGGAATACTTAGGGGTTATAATTAGACGAGGCCTGTCTCTGTTGCAAAAAACGCATAATAGCTGCATCTAATCTTTCTGTGAGCACCGCTTTAGTCTTTCCAGCAGCGAGAAATGCCCCAAAATAAAGTCTGAGGTCGTGAAGGTGAAACCAGACCCACCCATCCACTGTAATTGGACAGGAAGCTTGGCCTTGTTAACAGGAATGATTTATGTTTGTTGGAGTGTGTTAGATTCATGCATTCCAAGAACATTCTGTGATTGATTAGAAGCTAATTTACATATTGCGGTGATGTAAGTATTGCCCTAAGACAAAAAACAAACAAGATCTGCAGCACAAAAATGGCAAAACTACTGACGTACTGCTATAAAACAGCGGTTCTCAAACTCTATCTGGGGTCCCTGAGGACCGTTCTGAGAACCCACTCTCCAAAGGATGTCCAAAGCCTGTTTTATTAATGTCTTTCGCTACCAAGAATAAACACACACACACAAATAAACACTATTCTCTAAAATAGTTCACTGTGCACATTTCTTTGACTTTAAATAAACTTGTATTTATCATTCTGCACTATTTCCAAATGTGTTTTTTTCCTGGAAATTAGTGTCTGGATAAGATCACAAAACCCATCCCAGAGACACCATTCTGCTTTCTGGTGACTGAGTCATGGGAGAAAAGTGAGGTTTGTGTGTTTTCTATCAATTTAATTAATCTACAAACTATCTGTCCTTGCACAGGCACTTCTTATCAAAACCAATGGAGAAAATTCAGAGCATGGAAAAGCCCATCACATGGAAATAAAGGTTACTGAGCGCAGGTCCCCAAAGAAGCCCCAAAAATATCCTAGAGGCAAAAAATGATGAGGTTAAAAGGTCTTTTCTGAAAGTAAACTTTTGGAAAGTTCCAACAACGTCAACAAGCCAAAATACTGTTTCATAGCCAAACTATAAACTGGGTTGCTGGAAGCTTCCTGCATGAGGTATTTAAATAAAAATGGCCAGTTTGGAGGGATATAAAACTGCTTGAAGGTGGTGATTCAGGTGCACTGATATTTGGACAGTATTGTACTTGATTATACTAATTAGGGCTCATTGTCTGGCCAAAATATGACTATAAAGCTATTTTCAAATGTACAAAATAAACAAAAGGCATTTCATGCTCAAATATAAATAGATCCTCCAGTCATGTTTGTGCAGTCATACATAAATCAGAGTCATGACAACTTAATTAAAACATTTCAGATGGTAAAAAGCATGTAAATGGCTCCTGAAGAGTTGTCATGTGAGGTCAGAAGTTACACGCCCGCCTGTCTTGTCCCGTTTAGTGTGCATGCTTACTCATTCAGCTTCTCTGCTGGTCCCTCCCTCAGTTCTGTGGAGTCCGCGGGCCCCTGGACCGCTTCGGTCACTGCGACAGCCACGAGCACCTCCACCACATCCTCCATCCACTCCCTGCATCCCTCCACGCTCCTTTCTGAGGCGCTGCCATATCCTCCACACCTCTCTTCCCATCTCTCTCTCTCTCTCTCTCTCTCTCTGTGCACTACATCTCCGCCGCCACTAGTGTGCGCTGCTGCCCTCATCTCTGCCCTCCGCTATGGAGAAGGTGCAGCACATGACACGCGCGGCCATCCGGAGGGCTTCCACCATGGAGGTGCCCCAGCAGGCCAAGCAGAACATGCAGGAGCTCTTCGTCAACTTCTGCCTCATCCTCATCTGCCTGCTGCTCATCTACATCATTGTCTTGTTAATGTGAGCTGCAGGAGCACCCCCACTCCACCCCCTCCCCTCCGGCCACCGGGGGCCATGGACGCTGCTGATTAGGGGGCATGGTCTCAAGTGGGGTGGGGTGGGAAGGGGTCATATAAGAGTTTTTTTTTTTTTTAAGCGGATTAAAGAGTATGTGAGTTAATCACACGCTGCATGAATTTCACCCCAACAAACCTGTAAATAACACACCAGTACAGTGACGAGAGCAGCACTAAGAGTGACCATCAGCCCACGCCTTAACCCTTACAGCCACAGCATGTTGTAATTTTATATTTCTCACTGAACCAAAACGGAAATTCTTTCAGTAGAAGTAAGCATTTAAATCGATACTGGTATTCCTAAGTAGGACAGTGTGGGACACGTTCATATTTAGGAGATATTTTATTGTGATCATTGCTGTGTGTTCAGAAGGAATAAGATATTTGTCCGGTCTTAGTCACAGATTCTAGTCACTGAACCTGAAACCAATCGAAAATGGACTCAAACCTGTCAACACAGAATCTAAATGTAATTTTTTTGTTATCAACCATATAATCAACAGAACAGATATGAGCCGTCTGTGGCTGGGAGTCCAAAAGAGGGTGGGATGGCCATCTCTCAGTGTGATGCTGACCAATGTGGACAGCTGTTGGCTGATGTTAGTGTTCTCCTCCAAGTGTGTTAAACTGTCCAGTGATGTTTGTTAGTGACAGAAAAGATGGTGGTGATACTTCTTCTAACTTGGAGGAAGCTTTCACCCGGCCAATGTTGGTGGTACTGGGTGACAGGGAGCTAATGGGTTGAATCGGAGATGAGTAAACTGGGCAGAAAACAAATAATAACAAGACCAGTAATGCACCATTATAACTGAATTGAAATAGTATAGAAGCAGAGAAGCGGACTGGTATGATGGAGCTGAGGAAGGGAGTATAAAGTGACGGGCTGCAGGGGATGAGGAGGTGGTCTTCACTGTGGGCCGCGGCTGTGAGGCTCTGATCGCTCTCGTCCTCCGTCTTCCTCTCACTGCATGCCATAAGGACTCAAAGGCACCGAGCACTGTTCTATCCACCCCTTACCAAAAGCACTGTGACACACTGAAATATACTAAGACTACAATAAAAGCGGTGATGAGTGCGTGTGTCTGTAGTAGTCTTTCCATCCCATCATCAAGCTGTCCCTCACAACGCTAATTAGTCTAATCCACTGTAGTTTAAGACAATGATCAAAGCAAAGAGTGTTTGAGAGCTTTTCAGCAGATACTGACAGAGCACATTTAAAGGAACAGTTCAATCAAATTTACACAGTACCCCTTAACTAACGAAGACATGGTTTTTGTTTAAAACTTCTTTCATTTTGCACTGGAGCAGCGAGGTTCGTGTAGCTGACAAGCAAAAATAATAATCACACAAACTGCAAGCCAAAATAATCACACACTTTTCTCTGGACACTGCGAGTTGTTAGAGACCCGTAGCATATATCTCTGTTGCACCTTATTCTTTTCCTCAAGGTCCTCTTTTAAGGTGTGTGTGGTTTTATGCAGCAAAATCAGACATAATATGTCATTACAGGACCATTTTCCAACACCTCCTTAAAATTAAACAGGCTGTTTTTGGTGCTGTGCCTTTACAGATGGTGATTTGTAGCATCCAAAAACGACTGTTTTGCTGCTTAGTTGCCATACATTAACCGTCTTGGCTTGTATGTGAACAGTACGCTTTACAAGATCAAATTTTTATTTCAAAGAAGTGAAGAACATTTTAATGATATGGGTCCTTTAAGAAATCCCAAACAGACTTGCTTATGCGGTTTCTGACACTGTTTGACATGCCAAAGAACATCACAAAGTCAAAACAGTACTAGCAGCACTCCTAAATCCTGAAGTTTGATGTCTATTTTTTTTTTTTACAGATAATGCATTTGAAACTTAAGACAAGTGATGATTTTGCACAATAGCAATGGTTGGGGTACAATCTCCCATTGAGAATTAGCCAAATAAGCATCACTGCTCCAATGCAAAACTAAACCAAACATAAATTATCAGATAAATTTGGCTCACTAGATCCATTTGGTTGATCAGTTAAATCTGGCTCATCAGGTAAATTTGGTTAAGTGTGACTTATATTCACAATTTACATTATACATACAGATCTGGGGGAAAAAAAGAGACCAATGCAAAAATGTTCTGTTTCTTAGGTTTTTTCTCAAGTATTGAACTGAACAGTTTTTAAAAACTGCTGACAATATTTATCCTCATTTCCAGACAAAATATTGTTTTTAAGATGATAATTTTAAAGGAAATGACAAAACATCAAAATAAAAGAAATGATGCAGAGTTTACAGAACTTGAATAATTTTGAAAAAATACCTTGTTCACTATTACACAAAATGGCAATAATTACCTTTGACGAACGTCTAGTAGTGTTTTACCATCCAACTGGTCTCACTGCGAGAGGGGAGTGTTGATTACAGCAGTGTTTTTAATCAGTCCCTCATTAAGCAGAATGAGGTGCTTGTGTAGGAATTTAACAGACACTGGCATGGAATAGTGTCACACTCATAGAGACGTTGATTTACAAAGAATTTGCAGTGGTCTCTTTTTTTTTTTTTTTAACAGAGCTGTACTATATAAAGATGAGCTGTCATTAAAAAAAGCAGTGCTGTGCTCTTATTTGTTCTTGTCGATCGTGTTCAGCTCTTTCAACGTCATGTGAAGGACCAGCAGCATGAGCATGGTGTAGCCTGGTCCTCCTCCCTGCACGCCGACCACCATCCGAGCCTCTGACCACCGCGAGGCCAGGCAGGACTTCACCCGAAGCTTAAACACTCCAGCGTTGGATTGGACACGTTCAGCACAGCCCTGCTTCTCACACCATGGATCTGGCCAACAACCGCGGCCTCAACCTGCTGCTCAACTTCCTGCTCATCATAGTGGTGCTGCTGCTGATGCTCATTCTGGTCAAGCTGATGTGACCTGACCTGCCCATCAAGCATTTAAGGCCTAATATGGCTTTAGGCGTATCTAGAGAACCATGGGGAACCTTGATCTGCCCCTCAGCCTCTGTGGTGACGCATCTGTTCCACTTTTACACTCAGATTTAAGTGAAAGAACAGCTGTGCAAAATTGGCCTCACCAATTTTATTAGACAATCCAAGCAAATAAGCAATCTATACACTATATGGACAAAAGTATTGGGAGCTCGCTTTGTGCACTGGGACACAGTCATGCTGGAATAGAAAAGGTTCTTCCCCAAACTGGGTCCACAAAGTTGGAAGCATGGCGTTGTCCAGAATGTCTTGTTCTAGTATTAAAATAGCCCAAACCCTGAAAAACAGATGTGTCCCAATACTTTTGTCCATATAGTGTATCAACTCTCTATTACTAGTCCTAAAAAGTGCCATTATAAATTTGTGTTGCTATTGTTAGTATATCTTCCCAAACGAGCCTTGTTAAAACACTGGAAAAGACACTGGAGACCATGTGAGGACTCCCTCTAGTGGATAATCTTTTACACTGCATTTACAGCCAAGATGAGGATTTTTGTTCAATAGCCAGATTTGTGTTTTTGACTCCAGAGGGAGATTAAAGCTATAATATATACACGCATCCACTGCCAGATAAGAGAATTAGGACTTCAAAAGTAGGTGACCCCTTTCCACTAACCATTGCACACTACACTGATAGTAAGTTCACAAAATAAGTGCAGCAAACTGCATAGAGGCCATTAATTCACTTGCAAATTAAAACCATTTAAAGATATGGAGGAGATGCTCGTGATCAGGCCCCTTCAAAACATGTCTTTATTGTAGGTGTTTGGTTTGTATATACCTTTCTTCACCACTAAAATGTAACCGAAAAAATCTTTATATATTAAGCACGAATGACATTTAAAAAAAAAACGAAAAGAACCCACTGTGCCATATTTAAAGCCAGTAAATGGATAAACATGTGGGGGATAAAACAGTATAGGCTGGTTTCCCAGACCCAGATTAACATAAAAAGTATTTACAATGATGATTCACCATTGGCACGGCAATAAAGTCCAAGATCAGACCTAATCCATGTCTGGGACACCGGCCATCTAACAGTAAAGTTTAATGTTATGTGGATTAAACTGCTGTTGATTGATTGTTCGTGAACAGCACTTTGAAGTGATGACTGAAAACAGATGCACTGCGTAGATGTAGCAAAAATAAAGCACCACCACTGACAATCATCCCTGCAGAGTGTCTCTTATGTTTCTTTACAGGAGGCTGAACAAGCAGATTGGGAGGAAAAGCAAAGATGAAGCTTCTAGCGTAGCTAAGAGCCACCTCCACAAAACATGGGATGAAAAATGTAGTGCTCCTGCAGAGTCTTACTAGAATCTCAAAGCACCAGATACACGCATATATATAACTAATCATATCTGTACAGCTGAGGCTTCTTTAGTGATTCAGTTTTGAAGATCCATTAACTACTGCACAAAGTGTTCTCTGGCTTATACAGAAATTGAGGGATGGAACTACACTGTATGCTCAACCCTGCTTTAAGGTACAGCTTTTTTCTGAAGAAAAGCTTAAAAGTAAACACCAACTATACTATTTGCATGCACTGCTTTGAAGAAATGTTCTCAATCTTCTGCAAGAACAAAAAGAGCGATTTCTCTCCAGGGTCAAATGCTGCAATGTCACACTGTGTCCACCAGGAGGCAACGTGAGAACATCTTTGGAACATTTTTCACCTCCCAAAAACACTACATACCAAAACCAACAAAGACAACAAACGCACCTCAATTTCCCACCCATATTTTGAGAGTTTTGATTTGTCAACGGAGGGGGTAGTTTTGAAACGTCCATGCTTTTATTACTTTTGAGATCATAAAACATTCTGGGCTACACCCAGGACTAACAACTTTAGGATTCCATTCATTCGATTTCTTTCGTCCCCAGATCCACTGAACCAAAGATCCACTGAACCAAATTTTCATAGTGTACAACACCACTGCCCTGAAGACTGATTTGGGGCAATAATGGAAAAACCTGAACACATTTTCTAATGCTATATAAAGTAAAGTGGCCCCTTATAGTCACGCGTGAACACACCAAAGCTCACAGTCTGAACAGTGTGAAATTCTTTCTCTGTATTTAACCCATTCACCAATAAGGGGCTCGCAGGGGGCAGTGTGTGAGGACGGTACCTTACTCAAGGGAGCCTCAGTGATGACCCTAGCAGTGTTGAGATTTGAACCCACAGCCCTCTGATTCCAGGGGCAAATCTCTAACCACCAGACCACCACTGTATTTTCTTTGGGTAAAACCATCTGTGGTGTAATTTCCCCCCTACCTGTGTGAGCTCGGCCTCCTGCCGCAGCCTGTCGCGCTGCTGCTGCTCCTGCTGCCAGGCGCTGAGGCCGCAGCCCTCCGGTCCGGGTCTGTACTCCATCTGCTCGCTCAGCCACATCTGGGTGCGCACGGCCGGCTGGATGGGCGAGCCCCCCACCGACTGGTGGCCCAGCGAGGGTCCTCTCGGGCTGGGCAGCAGCAGCGAGCCCGTAGAGGTGGGCTTGCTCTCCGGTAAGGCACTGTAGCTCAAATCCAGCGTGCTGGGCTTGAGCGGAGAGGAGCAGGAAGAGTCCGTCCTGGTGAAGGTGGTGCTGCTGCCCAGGTCATACCTGGAGGTGGAAAACGGGTGATATTGCCCTATTGCTATTATTTTATTATACTTTTTATTAACAATTGGAGAACTGTGATATTTGGAGTGTTGTAATAAAGTTTACCATAGTGGGATATCAATGATGTGATGGTTTTAATTATGCTGTAAAATCCAATCAAACTGCCTCAGCTTTTAAGGTCCAGTAACTTTGTATAATTACTTAATTAGACTTCTGTTGGTATCCTGGCGCACCCTTTACAGGGAGACTATAATATAACATTACTATAACACTGCATTAAGTTAACAGTTATACATTATATAACTATTAAATATTAAATACATTATATTAAATACATTATATTAATGTAAGAGTATAACACAGCTATAATATAAATAGTAGAGTTACACTGTAGTTGATTTCGTGGTGTTAGGAAAAAAAAAAGACTGAATAAAAATGTCAGAGTACAGCACCTATGGCAAAACTGCATGACACTACATCACTGTTATTTACTTGATAGACAGTACTGTGAAAATCTTAAGTACCTATGCAAATTCTTTAAAGCCATTTTTACAACAATGGGCTGAGAAAGTGGGTTTCTTTCTGCCAGCACAAATATTAGAGTGAACATTAGAATAAAAGCAAACAAACAAGAAAGCAGCAAAAAATATATTTTTTTTCCTCCTAAAAAGTAGCTGATGTTTTAAGAATCAGAATCAGAATCAGAAAACTTTATTTATCCCGGAGGATATTGTTTAAACTGAGTTACTGTTGAAAGTTGGTGGAGAAAAAAATATAAAAACACTAAAATAATGTTTTTATGAGCTGTTTACACAGGTTTGGCTCCAGATTTCTGCTCGATGCTTCCATTCTTTGCTTGGTTTTATAAAACTGCATAAGCAGAACACCTAATTTAATCTAATGAAGTACAAAAAGCCAAACCAGATATCTGATGGAACTACAAGTAACACTGAGCTTCCCTGAGGAGAGGGGTCTGAAAATGGTTAACATTTTGCCAAACATAAAACCACTGTTTGCTGCAGTAATGTTATTTGTATTTATTGTAATATTAGTGTTTTAACACTGACTTAGCACTACTTCCCGGTAGTAAACGGATTTTGCACAGTACTGTACACAATTTCTCACGGTCTGAGTGGTGAAAACTACTGTGTTTCTGAATCCGACCTGTAGCGGGGCAGCTCGGGGTTGGTGGAGGAGAGCTTGTGCAGGCCGTGGTTCAGGAGAGTGTCTGTGTTCAGGGGGTCCTGCTGCCGGTAGCCGTAAAGGAGACCCCGGTCCAGGGAGCCGTGGGGGTCTGCGCGGTACGAGGCTCTGCCGGACGGGCTGCCCTTCTCCTGGCCGCTCAGCCGCGTGAGAGAGGACCACCGGCGTATGGGCCGGGGGTCCTTCATGTCCAGGGGGCTGTCGAGGGGCGAGGGCAGCTGGCAGCTGCTCCAGGGGCTTCCGGGGGCCGAGGGAGCGCTGAGCCTGGAGGCGGAGGGGGAGGGCATGACATGGGCCGTGGGGATGGGACCCTGCGAGCGGAGCGGCTGGAAGGACAGTGTGCCGCTGGAACTGGAGTGATCTGGAAATAGAAACAGATAAAAAAAAAGAGAGAGATTTTAGAGGTTTGATAGCGAAATTGAACTCGAAGAGGAACAGGGCAGTTTCAATTAAGCTCAGTTACGTTTCCTACTAAGTTTCCTGCAGTTACAAAAGAAAGAAGGGCAACTTAACAGGAGTACTTTAGTTGTTTCAAGGGCAAAAAGTAGAACAAGAAAGTTATAAAATGTTTAGTCCTGGAGAAATTATAAAATGTTTAGTCCTGGAGAAATTTGGTTATGCTACACCTGCACAGACACACAGACACAAGAAATATATAAAATAAAATATGTCAAAAATAAAAGTCAGAATAAAACTCTTCAGAAATACACAGAAAATGTCTAGTAATAAATACACTATACTACAAACAAGTACTAATCACACTTGGCTATGTTATACAGTATGCTGTTTTCAACATTACTAACAACAGATTTGGTTAATAAAACCTAACTAAACTAACCACTGTCTAAGGAAATAAACTCTTACAATTCAGTACAATCACTTCAAAGTACTGTTTGACTTATTGCTGGGTATTACTGCAAGAGTACTGATAAACGGAATAAGCAAGGTCTAATTATGTCCGGTTGAGAAAGAGCGCCCCTCGCAGAGAGTCTGTGGTCACTGCTAAGCTGCTGCACGTTTCATTAACAGGCACGACACACGTCTGGCAACACGCCAGCCCCAAGGGCATCAAGCCCATTGAGGTTACGGCGACACGGCACACAGGTCTTCAGCACATCCACACTGCACTGATAGAGCCTGGAGAACCGAAACATCAGAACCTGCTAAAAATACCAAGATCCATTAGAGAAATGTAACATTCGACAAGAATAATATTAAAAATGGTAAATAAAACACAGTAAAGGTATTTGCCTTTAGATGAGTCCAGTGTTTATCAGTTACTCACAAATCAGGAGCAAACTATTTTTATCCACAGTATAAAAACTGAGAGGATCCTAATTCATATTCATACAGAAATAATGCAATTAAGACATCAAAGAACTTTGCATCTCATTAACCGAGAGAGCCGCAATGCTGCAGTGAAGGATCTTACATTCCATAAAGACACGAGAAAGAGAAAGAGAGAGACAGAGAAGAGAGAAAGAGAGAGAGACAGAGAAGAGAGAAAGAAAGTAAGAGAGAGAGTAAAGTAAGAGAAAGATGGAGAGGGGAGAGAGAGAAGAGAGACAGACAGAAGAAAGAGAAGAGTGACAGAGAGAGACAGAAGAGAGAGACAGAGAAGAGAGAGAGAGAGAGGAATAAGACAGAGAAGAGAGAGAGAGAAGAGCAAGAAAAAGAAGAAAGAGAGAGAGAAGAGACAGAATAGAGAGAGACAGAGAGAGAGAAGAGAGAGAAGAGAGGAGAGAGACAGACAAGA
>JBBIGA010000153.1:606127-621108 GCA_037576975.1 Alestes dentex
GACCTCAACCCCATCCAGCACCTTTAGGATGAACAGGAACAGAGATTGCGAGCCAGGCCTTCTCGTCCAACATCAGTGTCTAACCTCATAAATGCTCTACAGAATGGGTACAAATTCCCACAGAAACTCCAAAATCTTGTGGGAAGCCTTCCAAGAAGAGTGGAAGCTGTAATGTCATTAAAATGTCAAATAAAATCTGTTATTCCTGTACATGAAGTGTAAGTGCACACGTAAAGCCCTCTAATAACTTCAGTGGGCTTTATTAAAAAGGGACATTTTGTGGTTATTTACACTACCAGAAAAGTCTTTGGACACACTGAGATTTTCTACATTCTCACTCAATATTGACTAAAATACACCAAATGTTCTTTGCTAACAAATACATTGACAGAATGTTCACCACTTGACTGTTCACTCATTACAATATGTTCATACTTTGGTTCCTCCTCTTTTATTGTGTGTGTGTGTATTTACAATTACCTGCTCTATTTTGTTGTACCACCCAAGACTAAAACTTAATTGTATGTATGCTCAAGCCGAGCTTTAACATCATGTACAGTTCAACATGAAGGTTCACAATCTTGCTGAAAAGATTGTAGTTGTGAGATTAAACGTGTATTTTTGGGGTGGATGCACATGTTAAAATCAATAAAAAATATAGTTATAAAAAAATGAGAGGGCCTGGTCACCTAGGTGCACCACATTCCGAATTTAAAATAGCTTTCTGTAAATAAAATAAAAATAAATCTAAGACCTGTGAAGACAATAATGAATTGAAATGCACCAGCAGTTTGATTATCCCTCAGTGTTGAGTGTTGCTGCTGCAAGCAGTTCGTCAACATGGTTACATCCAAGTGCTGGTCACCATAGCAGTCAGCATCCATCCAAGTACTGATGAACAATATTTACAATATACTCGACTACAAGATTGGCTAGAAGTTTGAAGGTTGGTAAGGAAGCCTGTGGATCGGAGAAGATTGAGAAACTCGATGTAAAAAATGCAGACCTGAGACTTTTGGGCAGAACTGCATGAATTCAGTGACCTTCACATTCCCTTTCCCTAAAAATGCTGTGTGTGTGTTTCCACAGCGGGATTCAAATACATACACCAGCTACATGCTTTCAAAATAATTTACCTCTAACTCATAAAGGTCACCATATCATTTTTTTTTTTCATGTCAGCAAAATTCATGCACCAGGCTGTTTTTCCCTTCTAATTTCAACAGAACCCTCTCAGAAGTCTTCAACCATTCAACTCACATGCACAAAAAGACACGGATTTAAATGTCACCATAAGTATTTATTCTTTAGGCATACATACAGTATAATATAAATATAAAATATGCATTTTTTTCTTTTTAAAATCGGTGAGACATCATTGCATCTGTGTTGAGACGACCATACAAACAGTTTTTAATTCTACCAAAAGTGGTTATGCAGCTGTAACAAACTCCCATTACGGTGCCATTCTAAAATAAGAGACATAGAGAAGACGTTTACTCTATACTGTATTTAACAAAGAATCAATAGCAGCATATGCACCACTCTGTAGAAACGGCATGAAATGCAACGTCAAACATACCTATTAGCACTTTACAAAAACAAGAGACCCATTCACAGTGGAGGAAAAAAAAAAGAAAACTAAACGGATGGAATGATGTAAAGATGATTTTTTTTTGTCTTTCTTTTTTTTTTTTCATTTGCGTTTTTTGTTTTGGTTTGGCTGACATGCTCTTGGAGTCGCTAGAAGTCAGAAGGTGAAGTACTGGGCGAACCATTCTTGTCGTTGAGGATCTGGGGAGGCTACGGGCGACTCCTCTGTCTCAGGAGGGCTGTGGGGAGGGTGGGGGGGGGGGAGAAAGAAGGAGAGAGAGAGAGAGAGAGAGAGAGAGAGGAAAAACGGCAGGAACTGCAGTTCAGTTTCTTTGGACTTACAGATTTTATGCACTTTCTGTTCATGCATTCATCCATCAATGCGACAAACAACACTGAAAGTGTTTTGTTGAGTTTTCTCCCATTCTTCTCTCGTCTGCCTCTCGGAGAGGCTCCCGCTCTGAAAAGGAGAAAACTTCCCGCGTGCGCAGTCACTCTGGCCTGACTAAAGGATGAAGAAAATTGAATTGTTTGACCTTGTGCGCATGTATTTAACTGTGTCGACCTTGCTTACATCCCTTTTATGTAATCCCTTTACATGGACCATAAAAGAAAACTCAATTTTTCCACTGAGAAATGCAGAGCATGTTTGCTGTGCCTGCTGAGCTCCAAAGTCAAGGCTTTCAGTCCTCAGTAACTTAGCCTTGGGTTCACATTTATAGAAATGACTTGCATCTCTCCTGGCCTGCTACACTGCTCAAACTAAAGCTTTCTGAATGGTTATTGGCTCAGATGTTCAGTTCTAGCAAAAGCCTTTTAATTGGTGGAGGTGGGGCTGAATGAGTGTTATTTGAATTATAATTGCAGTCTGAAGGGCTGTAATTTCCTTTCAATTCTACAACACTGTCATAACCTATAATCAGAAGAAATAAATAGTGAAATATAATGATGCAGAGCTTGTGAATGGTCAGTCTGATATAATGCATACAGCCTGAAAAAACAGATGTACTATTCATAGTACATTTATAGGAAATAATCTAATTTATACCACCATACTGGTTAGATATTAGACAAACAGATGTTTTTTTAAATCAGTGATACTATCAGCGGAGGTTTTTTAAACTTTAAAAATGTTGTACATCATGTTAACGGATGATCCGTTGAACCAGAAGTGGTTCTTTTAGAGAGCCTAAGTTTCTACATCATTTTGTATTGAGCTGCATTCCAAAATAGGGATGACAATTTAAAATCACTTATATACAATATACTATTGTAAATACAAATGTTTGAAAGATTATGTGCTTTGTTCTGTGTACATTTTCCCCCAATTTGTACTAGGCACATACACGATATGGCCAAAAGAATGTGGACAGACATAACTACTGAGTTCAGGTGTTTCAATGGTCAGGTTCCACTCAAGCTTAAGATCACTATGCGCAATGCCAAATGTCGGCTAGAGTGGTGTAAAACATGCCGTCAGTGGAAACATTCTTTGGATGAATCATGCTTCACTATCTGGCAGTCCGATGTGTGAATCTGGGTTTGGCAGATAACAGAACACCAATTCCTGTAATGCGTGTGCCAAAATAGAAGTTTGGTGGAGGAGGGATAATGGTCTGGGGCTGTTTACAGGGTTTGGAATAGGCTACGGTATACAAATTCTCTTTTTAGTTTGTTACCTGTTATCTTGTAGCCTGTATGTAGCAATATTTCAAGATCTTAATAATTCCACCACTTAATGACCTCATAATTCACAGTAATATTTAAGGGGGGAAAAGGTCATAGGAAAAACTGTATCAGCTTCAGAGTTTGCTGGGTATAGTTTTCTGTAAGGGAGGTTTTAGAGGCATTAAATGCTTCGGACGTCTGATTCCCATCACTACAGCTATAAACGATTCTGATTAGCTTTCTTTAGAATGGCACATTTCACATCAACCCACTCAAAATACAGTACTGTGCAAATGTCTTAGGCTTCAAATATTTAAAAACTGTTAAGTGTTTTCATTTCCACAGTAATATGACTAGATATACTAAATCAATACAAAAAAGAATAAATAATTAAATCAGGAGCTGCTGCTGGAGTTTCATAATCCAAACAACAGCTGGAGGAACCGAGGAGGAATCTGGAACCGAACCTGTGTTCTCATCACAAGCTCACACAACATCAACTACTTTTACAAACAAAACAGATCTTAATACTTTTTACTACGTTCTGGTTTGCTTGTATTTATTCTAATGTAAACTTTTCCAGCAGAAAGACAGTTTATCACACACTGAGAAAAATGGCCTTAAACAATTTGCAAAGGACTTTTGCACAGTACTATACTTTGTTTAATGCAGGCATTTTGAAAAATCGACTAAACTCCCCTTTAATCACAGAGTGCAATTGTGGGTGTTTTTCTGTTCTGCTCCTGGTGACCCACAGCACTGCAAGATTTAACGTAGTCCTTGATTAAACAATCCTCATTCAGTTCATTAACTGATTATGGAGCGTTCGTGAGCTGAATTATGCAGGTTGAGGCCGGGAATAGTGGAACTGTGTAGTGCTGTAGACGACCAGGAGCAGGGTTAAGAAAAACTGCTACAGAAATCAACAGATTGGACGCGGTGCTCGTCTGGCAATCTACAAAATACACCTCAGATTTTTTGTCACTGCAGGCCCTTATTTTTTTATCCGTGCAAAAAAGAAAATGTAAAACAATAAGAAATCCAACAGACTCCCTCACTATTACTGCAAAAGTAGATTTTTTTTTTATTTGGTGGGGATAAAAAAAAGTTCTGTTCTGGCTTATTGCTTGCTAGAGCTTTTCCTGTCTGCCTGACTTGACTGACGTCTGGATCTCTCCCAGCGATTCAGTTCTGCAGAGGCTGCAGGCCGCTGACGGGCAGCAGATGCCTCCTATCTAAGAAGGGCTCCATATCCGAGTGTCTGGAGAGTCAGAGAGGGAAAAAGTGAAAAGCATGAAGAGGGAGAGAGAAACAGTCTAACTCGCTAATATAAGGTGTCAGGTGCAGGTAATGGGTGAGTTAAAATGGCTCATTATAAGAAAGTGACGGAGCACAGATTACAATATAATCAGGGAAATATGTGGATGAATCACCTGAATGTTTAAACTACCTGAAAGACAATGAAGGTCTTGCATTTTGTAATCAGCCACAACAAAGGCAAGGAAATGAGTTTGGAGGCTTTCATTAGACGTGATGAAAATGTCACTCCGCTCTACAGCTTCCGTCACTCACTGCGTGAGTGTGTATGTGAGTGTGCTGAACCAAATTAAGCCACTATGAAGTCCTTACGGTTGGAAATGATCATTTTGAACACAGTACTGACACAGTACTGACACTCAGAACCCGCAGTCAGTCTGTTAACCTCCTTGTTCTTCCTCTAATTTCTAAAACCATTTGCGCTCGACTCAGACTCGTTCCTATTCACCAATATCTCTGCTGCAATCAGTGTTCTCTGTCCCAGATGCCTCAGTTCCAGCAAACTCAATTTAGCGCTCAGTTGAGCATGTATATTAGCCTTTTCATCACCAACTCAACTCCTCCCTGGACCGAGACAAAGGGGTGATGGCTTTAACCCTTCCAAAGAAGGTAGTAATCATACAAACGTCCCATTTGGCAGGTGCTGGACTGAGAGGTAACACATGAAAAGGGGGATAAGGCCGCATGCTGGAATATGCTTCACTGGGGCAAACACAGTTTATGTGGGTTTAACTATCAGAAAATCAGAAAGCTAATGACGGTTTGTCTCCATAATTCCAACCCTGTTCAAGCTAGATCGGAAATAATACAATTATATCAATTCTGGGCATTATAGTGCACCATCACGTGTTTGCTGGTGACATCTGCGATTTTAATCCAGTATGAATCTGCAGTGTGTAGTTTTTACACTCAGACAGTAATAACTGTGGAGTGATTTTAATCCAGTATGAAACTGCTATATACGTTTTACAGTATGACAGTAATAACTGTGGAGTGATTTTAATCCAGTATGAAACTACAGTGTGTAGTTTTTACAGTCTGTCAGGAATAATTGTGGAATGTTTTAATCCAGTATGAAACTGCTGTATACGTTTTACAGTCTGACAGAAATCATTGTGTAGTGACTTTAATCCAGTATGAAACTGCAGTATATTGTTTACAGTCTGACAGTAATAATTATGAAGTGATTTTCATCCAGTATTAAACTTCTACGTACTGTTTACAGTCTGACAGTAACATCTGAGGAGTGATTTTAATCCAGTATGAAACTGCAGTGTGTAGTTTTACAGTCTGGCAGTAATAAGTTCTGCCAGACTGTAAAACAACTGGTTCCTCTCAGTTAAAGCAGTCCTATGCAGATCTACCTCATGTTAACTGAATAAAAACTTGCTAAAACAAGGCTCATGCAGCATGTTGTTATTGTTACTGTTACTGAGTGTATCAATGTTTACGTGAAAATCTGGGCTAAGACCTTTTTATTCCATCAACCTGTAGAAAATCAGGGAAAGCAAACATGATACTGTAACCCAAATCAAATCCTGACAAATGATATCACACACACACGGAATTGATATAATACAAATATATAAATTCTAGGCATTATAGTATATGTATACATATAATTTCAGATAGAATTGTTTATCCATCCTGCATAACGTCTTTCTATGTAACATTCTTTTATAAGCACAGTATTGCGGCTGATATTTGTGTTTAAGGTCGTGTGTTCCAACCCTGTAATGAGGGACCCCCGGATAATCCAAATTCTTGCAAGGCCCCTGGATATCATTTTTGGTCATAGAAGACCAGTCTCCTGTCTGTTTGAATGGGGAGTGAAACCAGAGCCTTAACAATCATTTCAATAATGCTTTGGAAATCAGTGGTGAAATTGGACATGTTTGTAGCTAAAATACCAGAAAAATGTATTTTTCCTTCAGTTCTGGTTAGTATAATCGTGCTAATCTTCATAACAAAGGAGCAGAGGTGTGCCTACACTAACCTTTATGGCTCTTTCTATGGTTACTCCTTTGATAATGTCTCTGGTAGAAGAACTGCCCATCGACAGCAGTACCTTAAATCTGCACCGTGTAAGAATACAGGAAACCTGGTGTTACACCTTCAGCAACAAGGTGATTGTTTCTTTTTATTTAAGAAGTGTCCCTCTCATATCTGGTCGATTTGGAGACATGCTGTGTTTACTGTCAGGTATAACATACACATGTACATACCAGTTATACATTCCAGATTCAAGTAAATCATATTTATTTCAGCATCTTGCACTCTGCATCACCGCATTATGCTACATACTGTACTTAACTGTTTATTTATTCTTGTTTAGTATAGTGGAAGAACAATGAGGGCAACGAAAACGGGAGTCAAATCCCTTGTATGTGTACATAAACTACTTATGCATGTTATGCATGTTTTGTTGTTTAGCTAAGTCCATTTCTAAGCCCAGATCTGATGACTTAATCAAGGCTGACATAATTAATCAAAATATTCTGCATAATGCTTGACTACTAATGAGATGTAAAGTGACAGCCCTGAAAGAACATGGCTCTAATCCCTGACCAATACAGCTGATATTTATGTAGAGTCCAGTTATGCATTCCCGTCTTATTTATTTCATATTTATTTCAGCATATTTGCACTCTACGGCACTGCACTGTGGTACAGACAGCACTTGTTTATTTATTCTTGTTTAGTATATTCTAAGTACACTGCAACCACAGTCAAATTACTTGTATGTGCACACGTACCAATGAAGCTGATTCTGATTCGGAGTGAAATGTGGACTGTCTGGGGGGGGGTCACTGAGTACTGGATTGGGAAACACTAGTCTGACATGACATCAGTGGAGGTTTTAGTGTAGCGGTCACTACTGGAGTCTGGTCTTTGTCCCGTTCTCCTGCTACGTGGAGGCGGGGTCACCTCGTCCCAGCGTGAGCCGGGCAGGCTGTGAGTGTGTGTGGTGGAGAGACGGGCGAGTCCCATGGCAATGGAGCGCAGCCCCGCACGAGTCCATCTTCGCCATCAGCTCATTCACATTCAGGACAGCATGCAAGCAGAAACACACCCCAGACGCAAAGGCACTTCCAGGAACGAGCGCAGCCACGGCATACGCTTAGCCCAGCCATGCAGACACCACACACACACACACACACACACACACACACACACACACACACACACACGCATACACACACACACAAACACACACACGCACACACACACACAGCCTTCAACATGCTGAGCAACACAAAAGCCAGTCAAACGCAGAGGTTTATCAAACAAAATGGACCAGGTTTAGAAACAGGTGTATGAAAATGCAGTGCAATTCACATAGTAACACACACACACACACACACACACACACAATACAGCAGATGGTGGAAAATCAAATCTTACAGTTTAATACAGTTTTATCCTCTCAGTGTACACGGGCCTCGCGACCCAAAAGTGCAGAATAAAAGTGCAGTACAGAATAATGGAGACCTCAGGGAAACATCTCAGAAACAGTTACACCACACATGAGTTGTATAACTTCCAGCAAAGACGGGAAACACAGTTCACAACACAGACAGTAAAGACACAAACTCCCAGCGTGCACTCAGACAGTGGGGACACATGCTCCCTTTTGCATTCCAACGCCATCTCCGAAGCTCATGTATGGGCCTTTAGAAGTTATAGTAACACTCATACATGGACAGTCGTGAGCACGAGTTTGAAGGCCCCTCCTCAAATTACATTCTGTCGGTTTAAATGAAAATAAGTACACATGTTCTACATGCATACATATGGCAGGAAATATAAAATGCGCCATAACTTTAACACAGGCAACGTTAAAATGTGTTCCCTGTAGAGGATGTGTACTTATTTCCAATCGGAAAATCAACATAGTAACTTGACCAGGGGCCAATCAGACCTCTGCATACGACTGTATACAGTGGTATAATAACATTTTCCCTTCAGGCCTCTGGAAAGAAGCCAAATGTGAATGAACGGACTTGCCAAAGTTAAAGGAATGCGGTGTTTTTCAACCTAATCTCTATCTGTCGCATCTGTAGCTCACAGCTGGCTACCAGTAAGTTTAACTGCACTTGGTAAAAGTACAGAAAACTCACAGAATCCCACTTTTTTAATAAAACCCAGCGGGCAAACGCTGAAGATAAGGTTGAAAAACACTGAAGTATCCCTTTAAAGAGAAGTGACAGCAGCCTGGGAGAGATGTTTGGGTGTTGCTCCTTCACTTCCAGCCGAGTCCGCCTCTCCCAGGACATGATCGATGTCTCTGAGGAACCCAGGCAAAGACAAAACAGCAGCAGCACATCCTCTTACCAGCATAATGATCAAGAGGGAATTCTCGCACGACCCCTTTCTTCAAGCCCGCGAGAAGGCATTCATTATTCAAGTTAATGACTTGTTTCGGAGCCGAGTGATTGGTGCTTTCAATCTGTAACTCACGATTTCACGCTCGCCGTTTATCAGAAAGGAGTCCGGGATGGCGAAACAAAAGAAGCGAGCCGTCAGTGTCACATTGGCTTCTTTCCAGTATCTCTTAAAGATGCTTGCGAAAAGTAGGATGCTGCAGACACTAGCGGCTTCCAGAAAAGCTTGAGCTTAAAAAAAAAAAAAAAAAAGAAAACAGAAACGAAAAACAAACAAACAATATGAAAAAAAAAAAAAACAATACGGAAATGCGGGCTTCAACATGTTGGTGTGCTTGTCCTCTAGCCTGTGGTGTGGAGAGCGAGAGAGAGACAGAGGTGTGGCGTCTGTGGTGGGGAGGTGTGGCTCACCTCATGAATTTCTTGGGCTCGGTGGGAGGGGTCGGTGGGGGCAGTGGTTTGCTGGTGTTGAGGTCCAGCTGGTGAATGGGGGAGTTGGGGATGGGCTCGAGGCGACTGGGCTGGGGCTGGCTGCTCCCTGTCCCGGAAGCCTCCACATTGGCCCTTAGATTGGGCGAGCTGCTGAATCGGCTGGCCGATTTGTCATTCTTTCGCTTTTGCTACACAGAAGGACACAAAAACAACAAATATATGTATATATATATGTATATATGTATAGGTGTAGGAGTTGGGAGAGCTACTCTGGTTATTAGAGTGGGCTGACGCTCCCATTTTCTCATCCATCCAAGCTCATGTGTCGATGGTCAAGCTTGCACCTCTCAGCACTGGAAGCAACAGTCGCTCTCAGCCAATCAAACCAACATGAGTCAAAAGAGATGTGGGGGAAAAAAAGAAGAGGCTACTGAAAGTTTGCAGCTGACAAAGAATGGCTTGGAAAGCAAAGAAGAAGAACTGGATGTCTAAACAGGAAGAAAAACGGACACACAGATACACACACACACACGCACACACACACGTACACATACACTTAAGCACAGAAACATACACACATGTAACGTTGACACTGAAACAGATATCGGAAGTTATAGAACGGTGTTTCTCAGATCTGGCTCTAGAGGGCCACAGCACTGCACAGGTCAGTGTTTAACCTGCTCTAACACACCTGATTCGCTTCTGTTTCATCACAAAGCCCCTCATACGTCGACCCAATTGTGCTGGAGCAGAGAAAACTCTACGCTGTGTAGCGCTGTGGGCCTGCAGGACCCGATTTGGAACACAGATGGGGCAGCAGTGAACCACCTGCTCATGCACACAGGCCTGTTGGGTCGGGGTTGCTGGAGCTACACCGAAATGGGACAAACGCCTCCATCTGTCAGGATTAGGGCTGCATGGTTATGTAATCTCTGGACCAGTAACAGTAACCAACACTTTTTATGGCCAAACAACTAATTATTCTGCGTTTTTTTGTTTTTTTTTTTGCATTTGGAAAGTTCACATATAATCCAAATAAGAGAGTAGTAATTATAAAGCAGAATAAAAGTCTAAAAGTGAATGAACGATTACTTTTAACCTAACCTTCTGTCTGCATTTACATGTGTTAAGCAATTTCCTCTGGGATTGTGCTTCATGTTTTCTGATTCTGATTCAGATTCATTTCAGTGATAAATGAAGTTTTGGAAAGATTGGAAAATTTCAGCATTGGTACACGAATACAGGCATCAGTGAATACTGGAGTGAAAAATATCGGTTAGAATTATCAGCTGTTGAAAATAAAATATCAGTTACCATGCACCCCTAGTCGAGACCCACTTTCCCAAAAGCACCCTGGTGTTGCTTCGATCAGAACCTCTGGAGAAGGTACAGAATTCAAGACATTATCGCGATCTCTGGGCCGCAGTGCTTTTGAGAAACTGGATGCTGATCGAACTCAGGAGAGCTCGTGACGTGCTCCCCATTAAGGGACGTCATGGGAGGGTATGAATCTCATTATTCATACACTCAGCTGTTCAGTCCTGTGTTTCTGTGTCGCTGCCTCAGAGTGATGTAAGAATGAACAAGTGTTTGATTAGATGAATGCAGGGTAAAAGCCTCTAGCTGGGCTTTCACAAGCCTTAATCATTGGAAGAGCTGAAAGTTGCAAAGGAAACCAGCACGCTGTCATCATTACTGTCTGTCTCATACGTCTGTTTACAGTCAGGGATTAGAAACATTTGGTGGAGCAAAAAATGAATAAATTAATAAATAAACCTTACGAGACTGTGTGACATGACACAGATCAGTAAAAGTCCCGGGGCTATCAAGATTACTTGATTAAATTAGATTCTTTTATTGAAAAATGGAGTTAACCTTCTGAAACACATTTTCTTCTAGTCTCTGTAACAGAGCAAGATGAACACACTCACTCAAGTGTTTTTGCCATTTAGTGTTTTTATACAAATTTCTAATGAAGTCTAACTGATGCATTATCCATATAATCTGGATTTTCTGAAAGGTGATACATGGTTTTCTGTAGTTCAGCATTTATATAGGCCTTATCTGATGACCTACTAAAGGATTGCATAATGAATCATCAAAATATTCTTAGATTACTCGATTACTAATGTGATCTGAAGATACAGCCCTGAAAGAACATGGTTCTAACCCCTGACCAAAGTCCAGTGCAGTTGGGACAGTGTGAACAGTGTAGAAGAATATTCCAGAAAAGCACCCAACAGTGGATCAGCACTGGGAGAACATCTGTTCATCTAGCAGCTGCTGATATCGTCACACCATAGAGTGTTCTGTGTCAATTTCTGAATAATGTATTATTATTATTTATAAATGAGATGCCAAAAATATAATGTATCTTTGAAATGATTAATCTGTGCCGCCTGAAACTAAAACAGCCACTAGGAAAAAGAGGCGGTTGAACTTACCTTGATGAGGGGGTTGATCACACCCACATTGGGGCTGGCGTTAAACACTTTGTTGAAGTTGGTCTCTCTGTTGACGAGCTCCAGCTGGTAGAACTTTTTGTCGTCCTGTGTACAGCAGGGGAAACCTCAGGTCATTGTGAACATGACAGTTGGGTCTATTTTCTTACAGACAGTGTGTTTTCACATATAGTCCTCTTTAAAGGAACCGAGCTCAGTCCTCTAGAAGTGCTCCAAAAAGTGGACCAACAGAAAGGGGACTCAGTTCTTTTAATGCTCACAGTGAGAGTTCGTTTGAAAGGGACTCGGTTCTCTTTCTGGTCCACTTCAGGTCAGATGGGTCTCAGGTCAGAAGCTCTACCGAACTTCTACATTGTCCACAACGATCTCTGCTACCATTTTGCTTCACTGAAACTGATGGAGAGCAAGAATGCTTTGAGTCTGAGCAACTTAGTAGAGAAACTGGATCTTGACAAGAATCTCTAGGTCCCCTTTATTTATTTATTTATTTGTTTGTTTATTTTTTTATTATATGATCATTTATTAATTTGCATTTATTAGTATATTTCTTTATTGTCTGTTTTCTCATTTTCACTTGGCTGAAGTATAACTGAGATTGTAAAGGAGTTTGTATGTTTATTATAGTACAAAATTTCGTTTCCCGGGGCTGTACCACATGACCTACCTAAGGCAAGGCAAGAGTGAAAACTGTCGAAGCGAACCTGGAGCGCTTTGTGTTCATATCGCACCAGTTAAAGGGGACATGTTATGCAAAACCCACTTTTTGCATCCTTTTGTATTTTCATTTGGGTCTCTACTGCTCCTATAAACACTCCAAGTGTGAAAAAAAAAACAAAAACATCCATCCGTTTTCTGAGAGTCAGTTGAAAGATTTTGGTGTCAGGAATCATGTGCTTCTATGAGTGTTTGGACGCGCCCCTACTGTGACGTCAGGTTGAGGAAAGACGCCAAGCGCTACGGCTACAGGCGAAGGCGAGTCACTCATGAAGTGTTGTGTTCATCTCCTCTGGGTCCGACTCGGGATCCGCCTGTAGTGGATAGCGCCTCTGTTTTCTGCCATTTTTACATGTGTTAAACTTTCATTTACATAAAAGTGACAGAGCCCTTAAACAGCCCATTTTGAAAGGGACTGAAACTGTCAAGAATAGAGCCAGTGAGACTCTTTATGTGAGAGTGATTTTGTGCAAAGAACTTCATGAGCATGTTTTGTAGCCCATAGACCTGTTATAACTGGGTTTAAAAAGAGGTATAACATGTCCCCTTTAAACAAACCGTGCCGCGGACTTAAAATAAACTCAGACCCCTTTGCAGCGAACCGGACTGAGACATCAAATGGGTCTGAGTTAATTTGGCGTGTTCAGAAATACTCAAAAAATGCTGAATAACCATTCTGAGTTCGCTTTAAAGGATGAAACGGACCAAGTGTGAAAACACCCTCAGTTTAGATGTGCCACAGATGTGCAAAAGTAAAGAGTCTGGCTACAACTATCAGATTAGCACATTCCAAACGGACTTGTCTGCGACTTGAATCAATAACCAGTTTTAAACCAGTTCTACCTGAGTTTTAAAACAGTTCTACCTGAGTTTTAAAACAGTTCTACCTGAATTTTAAAACAGTTCTACCTGTTGTTGCGCGAGTCTTTTTGTTCATGAGCCTGCGTTCTAAGGTCCACACTAAAGCTCAACAGTCTGTTACTCTGTGATGTGAATTGTTCTTGTATTCGCTCCGGTTGCTTGCTTTGCTCTCTTTTATTCTCTCATTAGGCTAAACAGCCAGTCAGAGAACTCTGTCTCTCGTGACTGACGACAATTCACACAATCAATCAGCCAAAATAACACTGATAAGGACCAACCAGAGTGCTACACACTCCACTAACTATGGGTAACCACTGACCACTGATGCTCACCAATGGCCTGTCAGTGTCCAGTAGCTACCAGTCAGTTTTGAGTCTGGGTCCTTAGTGAAAATGAACCCATGTGGAACAAAACAGTAAATGGCCCAGCAGGCACCAAGAAATGCTGTGTCAGCAACACTAAACTTAAAAGACTTTAAATAATAAAGTAACCTTTCAGCCCAGTGACTATATCATGCTCTGTAAGCCTCATTGTTGTCACTGTTGGCATAGGATTAGAAAGGATTTACAAAGTTTATTTCCCATTAGCAATAGTGCAAAACTGTGTAGAGACACGTCTCAACCAATATCCAGTGACTACTGAATTATCTCTATCAATAATTTAGAATAGAAATCAAATATTGTTTTCTGGCTGTGTTTGGAGCACAAATGGTTCTGAGAACTGTTTCTCTATTGTGAGTCTCGCCTTCCTAACTCAATATCATTGTATGATTGGCTGTGCCGTTTCTTGCTGACGTGTGATTGGCTGAAGCTCTGTCTGGCTTTGAGAAGCTCTAAAGCTCAGTACTTGTAGATGTAGGTGAGAAATTGTTACACTAAATATTCTGTGCTTGAAAATACAGAACACATCGCGTTTGGTGTAGATTCAGTGAGAGTGAGTGTTGGACAGTGAACTGATACTCAAAAAGTACTGCGATACCCCGTCCTTATATTTATAATGTGGATGTAGCATTTTTTACGTTTAGATGGCGATACACATTTCTAGATCATTGGTTTGAAAAGGTAACAGCACCTGCTTTAAAATGTATGCCAAGGTTCCAGTCAGGTGAGAAATTAAGAAAATAAAGAATTTTGTGTGTTCTGTGAACGCGGTACTTCGCTATTGGTTACACTGACGGCGGTACTAGTCTGTAGGGCCCCATATTTACAGCCATGAAAAACAATAAGAGACCACTTTTCCCTTTTTCTGTTCACTGTTTGTACAGTTTGTGGTTGTGTGTGTGTGTGTGTGTGTGTGTAAAATGCACAGGTGTCTATTCTTTTCTGAACTACTGCAGTGTGTGTGTAATAAATAAGAAAGGCCTCCATATGTGTTGTGAGTGCAGTAGTGTGTGTAGAGCAGTGCGTGTGTGTGAGCATGTGAGCGTGTGAGTGTATGTGTGTGTGTGTGTGTGTGTGTGTGTGTGTGTGTGTGTGTGCGTTATGCGTGCAGTAGTGTGTGTAGAGCAGTGCGTGTGTGTGCGCATGTGAGCGTGTGCGTGTGCGTGTGT
>JBBIGA010000153.1:641680-659504 GCA_037576975.1 Alestes dentex
AACTCCATCAGCAGCTCCTGATTTAATTTAATGAAGGACTGATCGAGTCAAACCAGGTTTCTGATGGAACTACAGTATTACTGGACTTCCATAAGAAACATACTGATGTACTGTATATTAAATAACTATTTACTATATAATGTTACTTGCATTCTGTCTTTTTACTGTAATATATTTAGTAATACTAACATGAACTGCTCATCTAAACAGTTTGTAAACATTATTTTTGTTCGGCACAGACTTATAAATTAAGCTGTATTGCTCCCACATTGTTGGTCCTCATTAAAGAAGAAGCACTCCCACTTCCTAAATCCAAGTTTAACTCCCTGACCCTATCTTGTATGGTATAATCGTGTGGTATATGAAGAACAATCTGAACTGCTTAGCAGAAATAGTGGCAGTTTATGGCTGAAAGTGGGAACATTGTTCCCAGGAGGCCTGTGGGGACTCATGTCTTCGAAAAAACACCGGCAAGGCTCATCTCTTCCAGCGCGCCGCTGGTGCAGCTGTCACTGTCGCCTCTCTGGTTGCGTTAACATTCAACAGCCAGCATCACCGCGCATCCTCTACACCTCACAGGAGCACAGGTTGGGCCTCCACCCTGCTGCACACTGACCGAACATTAGCCTTCAAAGATCTTTTCCTAGGCCACCAAAGGAGACCATCCCTTCCACCGCAGCTGGTCTGGAGGTTTATCCCTGAGGGAGGTTAGTCTGATGTTTCTCTCTAAGGTCTAAGCGACGCTGCAAAGTAAAAAAAAATAAGAGTCAGAGGTGAAAAACTGATTGGTTCGAGTGGCAGCCATGAGTACAGCAGGGACAGCAGAAGCCAACCGGCAACACTGGGATATCGTTTTTACTACGTTAGTTCAGTTTTGAATCCTGAATAAGTCCTGCAACTTTGGCAGGCGGTGTGACTGGTGCCCTAACACAGCGGCCCCCATCCTTTTTTGCACCACAGACCAGTTTCATGTAAAACAATATTTTCACGGACTGGTACAGATACAACTAAAAATACTCCCCGAAGACGTTTGTTTTTTACTAATTTTTGCAAGCTTGTGGGCTAAATTTTTTATGTCAAAAAAAAAGATTGTTCAGACTCTGATAAACAATCTTTTTTTTTTATTCTGTCTTTCTGCGCGACCCGGTGCAAAATGACTCACGGGCCGATACCGGTCCGCGGCCCGGTGGTTGGGCACCTCTGCCCTAACAGAGCTATAATAAGATAAATCCAATAACGTCTCCTGGCACTGGAGCTGTAATCACCTCCTCCAATCTAGGAGCCATTATGACTGGCCTCTTATCAGCCAATAGGACCTACTCTAGGATAATGATAGTAACTGACATTTGCTGAAGGACAGTGAGAGAGAAACATATTGTCCAGTGAAATGTGGCTTTCAGTAAATTGGTCCAGATCACCCGGGGGCGCTGGGAAATGCCACTGAGTGGCTTTAGCCGCAGTCTGTTTCAGCGCGGTGACTCAGCATGAGATTAAAATGAGGAACCGTTATGTTTCTCTACTCTTGAAGAGTTTTCTAAAAAAAATTGCGATGCACAACTCACCTCTTGGGTATTAACAACCTAGGCTGTCGCGCAGCATCCTCTTTGTGTATTCTGAGAAGATGGATGCGCCTAAAACAGGCCGGCTCTATATCCAAACAAGTTTTTCACCAGACAACAGGAAACAGCATTACTGCTCGAGCCACTGGACCTCAGGTCGGACCCAGCAGGTTGCAAGGCTTATGAATATGCATTCATTAAGAAAGTGGATTTAATGAGGTTCGTAGATAATGTTAATTAGAGTAATTACATTCAGCGGATGCACTAAACTGTAAGGCGCACCTTCGTCCGTGAGGTAATTAATGCAGTTGGAAAAGTAAGAGTCGAGACTGAATAAATGTTAGTGAGCTGCCTCTCAATGAGCTAAAAACTACAAATAGTTTTGTGAGACCTGACAGTTCATTCTTAATTCTTGGGACAGAAGTGGCCCTACATTATTCAAGTCAAGTCAAGTAGGTTTAGTGTCGTTTCAGTCACATACACAGTACACAGTGCGATGAAACAATGTTCCTCCAGGACCATGGAGCAACACAAGAACAGAAACAGAAACACAAGACTACATACATGCAGACAGGACAGGAATACACAGGAGAGCAAGAGAGAGAGAGCAACAAAACAACAGGACAAAACATTTAAAGCAGTCGATGTTTGACTGAATACAATATTATGACAGATATTGTTTTCCAGCAGTGAAGTTGTTATGTGTGCAAAAATGCAGAATAGAGGTAGACAGCAATAAATAATAATTGTGCAAATAATTGTGCAGCAGGATAGAGCCTGTGCAGTATATAATAAATAAAGGGTATATAGAGTATATTATAAATAAAGGGTTTTTCCGGTGGCAGTTGTGGTGTAAGTTGTTTAAAGCAGAACAGTTCAGTGTGTGTGTGAATTGTGAATATGAATTGTGTGACTGTGTGTTCCCACAAAGAAGCTGCAAGCACTGTTTGGAATGCATTCCTCAGGAGTGTAGGGAGTTCCCGGTTGTTGTGTAAGAGCATCTGTGAGTCCCTCATTATAAAGATGGGTGGTTATTACTTCACAACTTCATTACGGTGATGAATATTTCACACGGCTCATCCTGATCTGCAATATTCATTTCCATTCTTGGAGTAATCTCATTGGAGGCTGGTGAGAAACACATGCACGGGTCTCCGAAACATCAGTCATGCATGGCATGGGATTATTGCATTATGGATGTTATGTAAGCATTTAAACTGATGTAGCTTGACAGCGCTTCAGTCACCTGCTGTCGGAATTTGCATCAGGAACTCTTTTACAGATCGTAAATGATTCAGTAGACTTTATATTTCTATTTTTCAGTCTACAGACAGCGATTTGTAACTGATTGAATGAAGTTGAACACACGAGATTTCTCAATGCACAGCATTCAAATGACTTCAATAACTGCTTACGGTCGAGGATCTTCAAAACAGATCACATTTTTACAGATCTACAGCCCAAGCCTGTGAATTTATTAACATAATACATGAGAAAGAGTGCTAATGCTGAAGTCCAAACACGCTGGATCAGCAGTTCTCAAACTTTTTTTAAATTAAAGGCCCGTTTTGTGGATAATAAATGACCCTGTATGATACAGTCAACTCATGTTTCACTTCGATAGATGTTTCGGGGCTCATGGTTCGATATACTCACAATATATTCCAGATATTCAACACTGAAAACAATCTAAGATCTTACAGTTTCTTTTCATTTCTTCTTGGATGTACATATTAACAAAAAAATTTTTTTTAACCATTTTGTTGCATTTTTCCTCTATTCTGTAGGTTTGCATGACTAAATAAGATACATGATACCAAGGACACAATTCCAAGTTCTCACAATGCTTAATATGCAATTTGAATGGACTAAATGAAGGGTGATGTCAATGTGCTGGACTGGTTTTCTGATCTGCACTGATTAAATATTAACGGTGCATACTGTCACATTTTACATTGCAATATTTCTGTATTTCAGTTTGTGGTGTGATCCATCACCATAGACAAAAAAAAAAAAAACCTGATTATCTGGAGAACAGTAATGCACTTGTATATTACCTTCATCTAGACATTAAAGAGCCCATGTCTGCGGTACTGTGCATAACATTCAAGTACCAAAATATATCCATGTCTTTGAGCACCATGACAACGTTTTGTCACAGGAAATCTGAACCGAGTAAACTGTGGTAACATCAGACGGGTCATAATGCCTCGCCTTCATTATCTGTCCCCAGAAAGTCACTGCAACCAAGCGTGCCTGAAAACTGGTCCGAATGTCCGTGCAAACAGGGCGTGTTTCACACTGGCCTGTGGTTCTGGTAACCCAGGCGATGTTGTGTCTTCTGGAATTTGAGGTTAGGTTAAGTCTGACATATGGCTAATGGAGGTGGACAGTGATTGTCCCCTGTTAGGCAGCGCCACCCTTCATCTCACAGTGCTGCCAGATGACATATTTTCCAGCCCAGTCAGAGAGAGAGAGAGAGAAAGAACGAGAGCAGAGAGTACGCAAATCCTTTTACTACCACGGGATGATTCCACGGCAAATCCCATACACCCAAGCACGCACGCTCAGAATCACACGCACCTATGGACAAACAGGCAGGAAAACACAGTCAGGATCAGGGGATATGATCTACAGCAGGAATATGGAGTGGAGATATGTGTCAGTGGGTGGGATCCGCCCGTTGAAAGATGATGAGGCATGGGCGGGATCTGTTACACATTACGAGCCTTTGCTGGATGGAGTCATTTTCATGAGCGAGGAGTATAATTTCACCGAGATAAACATATTCCCCCTCAACGTCCTGATTTCACAGGTCTCCCAGCAGGGCCTCTTGCTGTGGCTGCTTGCTTGCTGTGGGCACACAACATCCCTGCCCCTGAGTGGCTCGTAGTTCTTCTTTGCTTGAGGTGGTATGTTTTTAAAGTCTGTGTGGAATTCTGGCAGCTCACTACTACATTCTTGCCCTTACAGCGTATGAGTCATCCTTTCGGTGATGTGGCTAGGAGTAGGATCTGGGTCAGCCCGACAGGGAAAGCAACCTTGCGCACCAATCGATACAGGATCTCCTAACAGCTACAGGGCAAGGAGTCTCCCCTCTTAATGTGCCCATGGGACCTGAACAGTCATTCTCAATCCTAGCACTGAGGAAACCACACACTTACATCTCCTGTGAGCTGAAACACAGGATTTGGTCCATAACAGGCCTGAACCTTACCTAATAAGTGAACGCAGGTGTGTTAGATCAGTCCTGCAGACCCACTGCCCACCAGAGTTACTATTTTCCGCCCGAACGCACCTAATCCGAGCTCATGAAGGGCCTGCTAATTGCCAGATAAGCAGAATCTGGAGTGCTGCGGCAGGAATACATGAATCTGTGCGGGGCACCGGGCCTCCAGTAGTGCTCGAAATCAAACTTGATTGAGCCCATCTGTTCAAGTGGGGTTCGGTCAGGTTTGTGAATCCTTTCCTCAAATATTTGTCAAACTCAAGATGGGTTCAGATTTCACATTCAAATTTGTTACTCATAATTATCTATTTATTACTTCTCACATGTTCTGTTTCCTTGAATAGTTTTCACTCCGGCACATTACAGCCACTTGTGTTGTGGCCACCAAGGTCCACACTGGATGTGGAGTTTATCTACCTCCAGATGTTGTTTGACGCTGCTGATTGATGAACACATCAAATTTAATTAGACCTGATTCTGAAGTGGCTGATAATTAGGGTTTCATTCTTCATCTTGTTTATTGCTGATTTGATGATCACTGTTGCTACATCATAGCTCAACTGGTGCTTCCTATTAGGAACATTGAACCTTGATCTCTGGTCGTTTGTGGTCATATTGGGACAGAATTTTGCCAGGCTCATGCTGGCGCTGAACTCAAAAGATGTGAGGTCAGATTGGGGTCGATTTTCGTCAGCCTGACTCCAGCTCTAGCCCCAAAAAACTGAAATTGATAGACTTTTTTGTCAGACTAAAGAAAACACAAAACTATTTTCTTGAGTTTCCCCAGACGGGAGCAAAGAACCAGTGGACCTGAACTAATCTCAGTCTCAACTGTCCTTGGGGGAAAGACAATATGACTGGTTTGTACTCTTCTGCACACAAGAGGATTAACTGTAGCCCCATCCAGGCGATAGCGTCATCTGGAAATCGAGAAAATGAACCACTCTTCCTTAACGCGGGACTTTCTGTCTTCGATCCGCCAAGGTATGCTTATTAGCATACTTTGTCAGAGGCTGCCAGGACTGAGCTGGGGCTCACATTGCAAGTCTAAACATGTGTGGAGTAAAGAGCAAAGAAAGGAGGAGAGGGGGGAATCAGTCCCTGTCCTCTCTGTCAGAGAATGGCAACCGGGGCCTGTGGGCCTGTCGGAGTCGCTGCGACTCGTAGTTGCACAGTGGAACCCTGTCAAAGTGGCACTGGAAGACCTACACAGAGGAGCTGAAACACAGGGCTTTCTGGGAACTCAGGAGTGTGAGTTCCTATCCATTTGCTGGAGTGTGGCATTCAGTAGAAAGTCTTGTCTGACTTCTCTCACACGGTTTTCAGAGCTTTTCAGCTCAGGCTTCTCTTAACTGCTGCCTGAAGATGCTCTCTGGGGTAATAAAGTTAACAACAGAAATAAAATGTGTACGTGCCTCTTGAGCTTGAAGTTTATAACCTTCACCTTACTGAGTCCTGTTGAATGAAATGAGGCTTGACTAATACTCATGCCAATTCATACTCCCACAGTAAAAAGAAACAAATAAAATGCAATAATAAGGTGCACAGGAAAATCAGCAAGACCTTGATACTAGGCCATTTCTGGCACAGTTAAACAGTCTTTTTTTGCTGTCTTTTTTCACATATTACACACTCTAAGGCTTGAGACAAAACACATTTTGACACAATGACAAATACACTTGGTCCCCATCTGAAAAAAGAAAAAAAAAAAAAACATTCCAAAAAACTAAGTGAATTCCAAAGCAGCGTCTTGAAAGAAGAAGCCAATTTTCAGCTGAATCCTTCAGCAATTCTATGTTTAGCCACGAGGCCTTTGGACAACAGGACAAAACAAGAGCGTTTAGATAGGGCAGGCCACATTTCTAGCTGAGTGTTCCGACAATTTTGCTGCTTCTGTGGGAGCTGATTCCGGCAACGGGGTTTGGGACGTAGGCCAAGTTAATTAAACGTCGAACCTCATCCTTTAGCAGCATAACCAATCAAAAGGACACATAGAGATTTGAACACAAATCAGAGATGCAAAAATAAGCTACTTCTGCTTTATTATGACCCACTTAGGAAGGATGGAAAAGGTGGGAGCCCATCCGTGCCCCCTCAGCTCGTGCTGCTGTAACAGCCTCCTGAGAAGCACGCAAGCTTCTCAGACCTTCTCATCTTTCTCATTTTAGTTTTCGCTCCAGTGTCTTAGAAACTTTTCCCAGTTGTGTAACGTCAGTCTATCCTCAGGCACAACAAAGCGTCGTGTTATACAATTAAGAGCTCTCCGGAGAGCGAAGATTACACCAGTAATTTCCCTCACTTCTGGAGACTCGGAAACAGGGCGTACTTCAGAGGTGAAAACATGAAAAATACTAAAAAATCAGAGGAAGGAGAAAGCTGTCTCTTTTCAGAAGGCTAAATCAGAGGAATCAAGGCAAAGTGACAATGAAGGATGTCTGGAGTCATTGTAGCAAAGAAGATCAACTACTGGCTCAGATTTACAGTTGATGCTGTCCAGAAGTGAACAGATCTCTCGAGACATCACAACATCCAGCCTCTGAAAGACAAGGTTTGAGGAAGGCATTGAACTGTCTCCCAGCAACACCTCTTTTTCATGAACCATTCGGATTCCAGCACGGGAAGAATTCAAGGCTGAACAGATGCTGTATGCACCGCCTGGATATCCTGACCAATCGATACTACATTCATTTGACGAGGTTCCTCTGAATCTTGGCTGCTGAGTTGTTGCGCCAATATTTAAACAAGCCAGTGACTGCTTGTTTGGAATAAATGGGTATAGACCGGTATTTACAAATTGTAATTATAAAGTTTACACGGTAAAACACACTGAAGGCCACACTGTGACTTACAGCCAGTGCTGCCACAGCTATTGTACAACATTCCCTCTTTTTCTATAACAGTTTTATAAAAAATCTCTCAAATTCATGTGGGCGAAGACAGCTTGACAAACGATGCAGGAAACCATAAACCATATTTGCTCTGGTGCCTCTCCAGGCCCGGAACAATCTGCTACGGAGGAAGCATGAAGGCCAAGTCCCAGAACAGAGCCACAGGTGCGACTCCAGACCTTTCTGCCTGTTTGCTATGTCTCTCAAGAAGCCCCTCAGGGTGTGCAAATGTCTGAGAGGATCATTATGTAATCTTGGAAGGGACTCGCTGATTCTATGCGTATAGGGAACAAAGCCATCTAGCCAGGAATAAAAAAAAAAAAACATCACGGGTGCCGTGCTGGAGTGCATGACAACTTGACAGTTCACCATTTTGAAAAAGGAAGGAAAACTCGTAGAGTGTAGATTAATAAACAAGGATTGTGAAATGAAAGGTGCTTCAACCATCTAAAACTCTCATATCCTACATTTTCATTGGCCCACTTAGTGTATATGTGTGGATTGATGTACCAAAATAGTCATAACTCATTTTTATGAGGCATGACTTTATCCCCAGAATTTAACAAACCATCTGTGTTTAAGTAAAATAGCTGCGTTCTGATTGGCTAACGCTCCTTATACAGGCTAACTTGTTGTCGAATGAAAAGGCAGATTTCAATATACTATTCTATTTATAATCATTATTCAAAGACCAAGATCAAGTGTGCTTACTTAGTTAAGTTCTGAGGCAACATGCGCGTTGCAGCGGTCACACATTATGAGAATAAACCTCGTCCTTAAAATGCAGCCAGACAAAATGCCACTTGAATATCAATGGTTTTCACTGGGTTAGCGTTTGGGTTAGTTCATTCCAATTCATTCAGAATTCAGAGCTTTTCCCAGTTCTTATCATTGATTTTCCCATAAACAAGGTATAAACACTTTCCCATAAAAAAGGTTTTAAGGAAATTAATATAAAAACTTTTTTGTTCAATTAAATGAGTGCTATGGAAGTGCTCCAGTAAACTCTGTCTCTTTTATTTTAAAGATTACTATACAATGACACACACCTCTTTAGGGGATTGTGGGAACAGCAGTTTTTTGTTGAGAGTTTTGAAACTTCATTCAAATGAACAGCAAAATATTTATGTAACATTTTTTATGACAGTAGGGGGATGTCAGGGCAAATTAAAAGTTAAATTATTTAGTATGTACAGCGAAGGGATTCACAATAATTTAGCCTATTAACAGAAGTCCCCTGAAGTCGATAACAAACACTACTACAAGCACTCAAGCGTTGTAATTACGGATTATTTTTTTAATCTCATGTTTTGTTCATGTTAAAACGGCATTTACCATCCAAACATGGTAGCACTTCAGTCTTTCAGAGAAAAAAGATGAGGGGGGAAATTGTAGACTGGAGTTTGGCTGCGCTCAGGCTAATGCTGCCAGGGTATTTTATTTCCCATCCTGTCCTTAATCCTCTTTCCTCCTGGTTTTATGATCCAATGAAATTATATATAGAATGGTAATAACATCCTGATAATAGAGATACATAAAATATACATTTTCATTTATTCCCACACATCAATGACTGAACATCATTAGCATTTAACATAAACAGCAACACATGCCACAAATCTTAGTGTCACGATGGATGGAGATCTTAGTTTCAGGGACCACATATGGCATCTCGAAGAGATTTTTGTGCCAAGGTACAATTTGGTAAAACGTATTTGGGCCTTTATATGCAGAAGGTTTGATGATAGAAATAGTCTTCTCATTGGCCTCCCCAAAAAGACCTTCAGACAGCTACAGCTTATTCAAAACGCTGCTGCTAGACTTCTAACTAAAGGATCACATTACTCCAATCTGTAGGTCCTTGTAATGGTTTTCGAACAGATAATGAATTAAGTTCAAAGTGTTACTCATTGTTTATTAGTCACTTGATGGTTTGGGCCCTAGGGTGAAACAGCATTTAGCTGCCTACTGCTGGAACCAGCTCCCCATGGAGATCAGATCTGCCCCTGCTGACGCCAGGATGAAAAAGAAGCTAAAAACTGTATTGTTTTCTGCTGTCCTCGGTGAATCACATGGCTCTATTTTTGGCACTGTAATACTGGCACAACTATCTTCACCTTTATCTGCTCCATCTACTTTTGTCTTTCAATAATTGCATAAAGACTCTTGTTTTGCTTATCTTAATTTGCATCTTGCTTTTCTTCATTCATACTGATTTTTGTTTACTCTTCAGGCTATTTGTGGATTTTGTATCTCCATAAAGCACATGGACTGATGTCTGTGCATGATACCGTACGGTAAATAAAAACTATTCATAGCAACAAAGGGATATATATTAAATTGGGTTTAGTGACATAAGGGCAGCTGGTGGCCTAGTGGTTAGGGAGCAGCCCCCTGCTTCACTTGGTGAAGGGGTTAAATGCAGAGAAAGAATTTCAAATTGTTCACACTGTGTGCTGTATTTATGTGTGACTATAAGGGTTTTTACTTTATAACAGTAAACAAAACTAAACTGTTGACTTTAACTCAGTTTGCTAAGAGTCTTAAGGCGTATTATTCAGTATATACTATGAATTATTCAGTAATGAATACATCTACATGTAAGACTCACTATTCTTTATTTGTAACACACACGGTTATACAAGGACAGCATGTAGTGAAATGTGCACGAGTCGAGTGAAGAAGGTGATGAAGTTCTTCAGCGTAGATTTGCAATTAGCTTGCATTCGACTGGTGTATGTTTTTGTGATCTGGAAGCAGAGGAGCTCCACGACCATGTTTGCGTGTGGGCCAACATGACGGGAGTCATGTTTAAAGTTGCACAAAGGGTCCACGCTTTCTGACAAGACAAAACAAGTACCGGCAGACGTTTGAGAGGCCCCGCTGAGGGAAGCTGCGTCTGCTTTTTGATGTGGTTGGAGCTTTCATCCCACCCTGGTCTAGGAGAACAGATCCACTCCTCAATCCTTCAGCAGAGATCCTGTTCCTCTCCGGCTCACCTGCTGCGTGTCCTCCTGCAGCAGGCCTCCGTCCCACCCGGAGCACGCCGCCCCCCCGGCGCTGGCCCCCCCAGTCGAGCGAGAGCCAACGTGCTACTACCTCACATGCTCAGGCCATGTGACTGCGCTCCGTCACCATGGCAACTGTATGATCGCGCTCGTTTGATAGATGCTGTACTACGAGCTGCTTTACTTTTAGGGGATTTGTGTTATAGACACTGGCTCTGCGTCAGAGAGGGCACACAGCGCAGGCTCGGAGAGATGCTTCGACTCGGCTTCAAATCAGAGACGGACCCCCCCCAAGCTCCTGCCAGGACCCTCGGCTAATGAGCCAGCCGCCGCACACCAAAGGAGCCGCGCGCCCGCCCCCATTCCCGCACATCAAAAGGGCCGGGGACGAGCAAAGCTGTCCGTGTAACAACAGTGACATGCATTTTAACATCTGTGGAGAATCTAGAATTCAAAACAAAAGCAACCTGTTGTCCACAGTTCGGGAAGAACCGCCTGTTGCTTGGTCAAAACAATGAGATTCTTGAAAAGGTGTATTCGCCCGAGTCCCACGGGGTAATGAAAACCTAACGTGGAACGCTCTCGGGTTATGGCTGTGCAGGGTCTGTGAAATCAGCTGAATCTGATTTATGCTCTATTTTCTCTTCTTGCTCAGCCCTGAAAGCTGTTTTTCTATCTCAGATCGAGGGTTTTACCGTACAGCCCCCACGCCTGGACAATCAAAAAGCAGCCCCATCCAAAAAAAGCCGCAACAGTAGGTGTGTAAAAATGCACTCAGCCCCCCGGGGGCTGCCACAATTACACACAATTAATCCGTTAAAATTAACATTCGCGATGTGCCAGCCTAAAGATGACTTTGCAATTTGAGTGATTTGTGTAGCGGTCTGAAGATTCTACATGAGAAGGAGCTTTTAACACACTCTCATTTCTGAAAGGGATCTTGTTAAGGAACAAACGTGTGAAGATAAAAACTTGTAGTGCTTGCTCTTTGAGTGTGATTACTTGATTAGCTATCAAAATAACCACGAAACACTACATTACTAATATAATTGATATTGACGGCCTACAGACCTGCGGTCCCCAACCTTTCTTGCGCAATGGACCAGTTCATATAAAACAATATTTTCACCGACCGGTGCAGATGCAACTAAAACAAAATGTGTTTGTTTTTGTACTCATGTTTGCTTTTTTTTTTTCAAAATAAAAGATCTTTCAGACTCTGATAATCAATAAAATATTTTTATTCTGTCTTTCTGTGCGGCCCGGTACCAAATGACTCAGGGGCCGGTGGTTGGGGGCCTCTGCTATAGACCACCATTTGATTCATGACACGGGGTTGTCTCTATATTTCAATTATTTGCACAGTTTCAGTGAAGCAACATAATGCGTGTATCCATGTTTTTACACATATTCTTTGCTAAAGAGCTTTGCTGACTGTTGCTGGTTGTCATCTTGGCAGTGTAAAACTGTAACTGCATTAGATGGCATAATTAACAGAAAACTGCAAGAAGCATTGTCACATTTCTACGTTTCTACAATTTCAACATATTTGCGATACTGCGAAATCACATCACAGTACATTGTAATAACTCTATTCTACACTGCTGTGAGATGTAATTAAAGCCAATTAAAGTAATGGTTTGGCCAAAAACATTTAATTTTCACAATTTTATGTTTAATCAATCAGCCCCAAGACAAGAATCCAAATTTTGCTTCTTTAGTTTAGAACTGCATCTGTGAGACTGGCATTGTAAATAAACAACAGTATTAACAATCACACAAACCCTTTCTAGAAATGCCCCCCAAAAAAGGCTTTTTATGGCTTTTGTTATGCGGCGTCAACCAGAAGAGGACAGGCTCCTGTTTTTTGTCTTGGTTCCTTCAAAGCGTTCTTCTTCCAACTTTAAAGAGTTTTTCCTTGCCTCTGTCGCCCTTGGCTGGGACCCAGATTCTGTAATGCTACGTTGCTCCAACATCAGTTGGAAAAGTGATATATAAATACATTTGACGACTTCCTTAAAGTGGTACAGACTTATTGATGTGGTTTAGGACGTACTGTGAGCTGAACAAAACTACACCACCACAAGACCCCATTACAGAAATCAACAGGGTTGAAGGAAACTAATGTTGGATCAGATTCCTCTGTATTTATGATGGTTGTTGGCACACAAATTGATTCTAGATCTGCATTGCAGCTCTTGAGGTGGTTAGTGAAACCAGACCCTGTTGTGTAAAAGGACTGTTTGGTTACACTGTGAAGTTTTGTCCAGTTTTATAGCTCACAGTATGTGATTCTGGGTTCTAACCACCTCTACAAGTTCACACCACCTTATTGAGGATCTAAATCCTTTAGGGTCGTATTTTGTAGTCAGATAGTGCTTGTTACCAACATGTCTTGACCTTGAAAGGCATTTCATGAATACACAAACTTCTAAAAATAAAAAATGTGAAAAAGTGCAGCGTCTATCTGAAGTAAAATTCAATGTTTGATCTTTTTGTTGGATGTGCATGTGCGTTAAGTGGAAAATGTTTTTTGAAGCCGAGTTATTCATCAGTTCATTTTGTAAAATACTCCCTTTTCTCCCACCTCATACATTTAGTCACTGACCAAGCTGGCATTTCCTTTCACTCCCACTCTGTCCAAAATGTGTGTTTAAATGTAGAAAAGGCAGAAAAAGTTCAACAAATCTTGCCTTAACACCCAAAGGCAGGAAGCAGCTCTCAGGGTGTGGGCGTCCATGCAAATCCTCTTTAAAAACAGGACTGAAATGCACTGGGACATTGAAATTTTTTTTAGCGTTTTTGCTGCATTTTCTTAATACGCTCCTCAAGCAGCCTTGTGCAGTCAGCGGAATGGAATGGATTTATTATAATGGATATTCATTTATTTATTTAAAACATGATGCACCACTTCTTTTGTACTTTAGCAGCCCACCGTTGAGAATTTCTCCTTCCCTTTCGGGCCCAATTAGCAATGATATGACACTTAAGAGTTTCATCATGATGTCATTTCATTTCCTGGGCCATTGTTTCCTCAGGAACTTTCAGAAAACTTCTGTTGTCAAACTTAATCTCTCAGCTACAGCAAATAAGTATTTTCTGCAGCCTGAGGCAGGTCACCAGCTAAACCTGTTAGATGAGATTCATGTCATGTGTGATATTCTGCCGGTATATTTAGGCCTGTGTGGGTGGACGGTAATTGCAGACCACCACGTGCACAATCAGGGAATTTAAGCACTTTGGCGCCGCTCTGATTGGCAGCTCTGACCTCACGGCGAAGAGTGGCGAGTTACCGTGGCAACTGGGCCCAGCTGCCGGCCCGAGGAACGTGACGAGCCGCGAGCGCCGGAGCAGGTTTCTCTCCGTACGGCAATTTACGTCCCTCGCTTCCATCTCTAGCCGTGGGCTCTGACTGAGTTACAATATTCCAACAGCCTGTAATTAAACATTTTCTGAAATCAGTTGATTGCACTCATATTAGACTTGACGCGGCTGTCGGTTCGCGAGCTGATTAAGTGAGTTTGCGGAGAAACGTCCCGAACTTTCAGCCGAAACGAGACTTCAGCCAGTGTGTTAAAAATAGACGGCCCCATGTTGATAATAGGCAGAATCGTGTAGTTCACAAACACGCTCCCTGGTTTATTACAGCAACTTTATAAGCTTTATTTAAGCTCCCGTCATATGTTAGATTCATGTGAGAACCTCAGAGAAGGCCCTTTTTTTTCCCTCTGACTCTCAAATCCTGTTTCAAAGTGTGCATCGGAAGCTTACATGCTTTATTAAGCTCAAAAGTGTGGGGTCCATCTCTCTGGCTTAAAGACACATGGCAGGGACTACAGTCAGCTTCTGTCATCTATGCTGGGTGTGTATGAGTGTGGGGTGTGTGTGTGTGTGTGTGTGTGTGTGTGTATGAGTGTGGGGTGTGTGTGTGTGTGTGTGTGTGTGTGTGTGTGTGTGTGTGTTTACATGGTTTTTAATGCCAAAGTGAAGGTTCACACTGTGTTTTTGTGAACATGGAAAAAAGTGAGGCACACTGTGTTTTTTCTTCTCTCCTTTGTTTTTCAAAGGCTGCATTTGGCTGTGTGTGTGTGTGTGTGTGTGCGCGCGCTTTTGTTGCTAAGCAACAGCTAGTGATTGCTAAGTGATTAGAAATTAGCCAAACTATTTTTATACTAACCGTAGATAACAAAAAACAACACACAATCTGTAGTCAACTAACACAACCCCTCACCCCCAAATTCTCAAGAACCACACTGAGAAGAGCCCAGACCTTCTGCTTTTTGTTAGTACAGTACCCCGCCACTTTCACACGGATCAGCAGTCGCTGTTTCAGTCCAACACTGATTTTATCTGAGTACCAAACCAATCATTTTTCGCTGAAACCCCGTATTAACGCGGAAACTGCAGATATCCTCCACATTTTTTTTGCTTTTGTGACGTCTGGGGCTCGTCCGCCACACCCCCCTCGCCCTCCTGCTGGGTTGCTAAGCACCGCCCAAACATAATCCAGCTCGAGGATGAGGGGGCGTGGCGGACGAGGACGGACCTCACAGCTTTTTTCATGGCAATATATAATTTTTCATGCATTTTAGTGCTAAATTATTAAGAAAAATAAAATGTACTAATTTTGTAACATAAATATTAACATAAGTTCAGCTACATTTCTATATAAAAAATAACAATAAATGTTTTGTTACTGTGGAGAGAAACACAAAAAAGGCGTCTTGGGACGATGAAATACCGCTGTGCTCAGAGGCAGGAGGTTTGAAAGTAGCCAATCTGAGAGCCTTATTTATTTCTCCTGCTGCTGATTGGCTGCTGCCCTGTGATGCTGCAGTCCAGAATTTCCCCCGTGGAGTGTCCCGATTGTTCTTCTGTTTTACATTTTGTTCTTCTTAAAGCCCTGTATTTTTATTACTGTAAATTACATTGATTTATTACTTTATTTACCTGCTTATACCAAAGAAAATGCGTGTGCATGAATTACAGTCCAGTCTATACAGGGGTAGCTGTTCAGTGTAAACTGTACAGTACGGATACGGGTTTACCTTTACATTTTGTTTACGGTTAATGAGTTTAAAATGAAATTAAAGTGTTTTGGGAGCATATTTGGGGGCGTATTTAGGGTTTACAGTAGAGTAGGTATTTTTTTAACCACATCACAACGGCATGGTTTTTCACTATAGCGGGTGCTCTTGGAACGCAACCCCGGCGAAAAGCGAGGGTTTACTGTACTCCAACTTCCAGTATTTGGTTCAAAAGTCTGAACCATCCAGAAACCTGCTAAAGAACCAAACCATAGCTCAGTTTCATCTGAACTGAGACCACCTCTGTTGGTCTGGACCAAATTTTGTTTTATTTTGGTCCGGACCGTGGTCTAACGCACGTCGGACCAAAACTAAACTGAAAAGTCAGAGAAAGGAGAAAGGACCCTTAGATATCAGTCACCATTTGTGTTAATCATACTGTTAATATAAAGGAGATTTATTTGGGTATTCTAGACAGATTCTACAGGAGCTTTTCAGTGATGTATGACAACACGAATGTGTCAAATGTGAGCAGAGCTTAGCCTTCATTCTTGTTATAAACTTTAACATGAGTGGATGTGAATTGGCTAAACACTCTCAAACGAATGCATTTGTTTAGAGTTTTGACCATGATTACAGTTCTGATTCCAGTTTAAGAGAAGACATGTTCTAGAAACAATCTAAAAGGACCAAAAGAGTCATTTCTGCCTGTAGTGGCTTAACTTAAATTGCTCATTTAATCTAGTTAACTGCTGAAGCTGCTGCCAGTTTCACAGAGCCGACGTCAGCGACCCTTATTAAGAGTAGCTAAAAGGCCTCACACTCATCATGCTACTACAAAACTGGTTGACATGAATGTTTCTCATTAATGTACATGTCTGTGAACGAAAACATGACGGTATCCAGTTGTGATGTCCATAGAAAGAGACCAAATTAAACCAAATTAAAATGATTAAAAACATAAGACTTATCATGAGAAACTGACCAATCAATGTGCTGCACATTTCAAAACAGGCGATGTTTTGCTTTCCCTCACCTTGACTTGCAAGGAGACTTGGAGTACAGGTCTGGAATAAAAAATAGTGACTGCGTGCAAAAACTCTTTGATTATTTGAAGACAGTATATGGAAACAAGCTGGTAAAAAGACCCACATATGTACATAAATGCCAATCTCTGTCCAACCACATGACTGGTCCACATACCTTTGTGGTGAAATGCTTTTGAAGTGACACAGAATATAAAAAAGGTGGCAGACACTGTAATTTCACATTTGTATGCCAGTTTATCACAAAAGAATGTGAATAATGTTCTGGATAATTCACAATTATGTGCACCACAATATTTTTTAGTTTTCCAGTGTGTTTGTGAGTATGCTGAAGTGTTTTTGTTTATAAAGTGAGATGTTTCAGGGCATTTGCCACAAAGTGAGTCAAACAACCAACATGTATGATCTTGTGTAAAAGATATAAAGTGGATGGAGGTCAAGGAGAAGACAGAATTTCTATGTTTATGCGTGTTGGAGCCACAGACAAGCAAAGCACTGCAGTACAGAATCAGGCCACATGACTCACCAGCCTACAGCCTCGCTATGAACAACAACAAAAAAAGTATAACCTTCCTCACATCATCATATGTGTAGCCTTCACCAACCTCCAGTCTTCACTTCCAACCTCCCAGCACCCGCAGGTCTGAGGGCTGAGTGCAGTGGAGCCTGTCCGGCCGTCCACCGTCGGTTCACTTCAGTCCGTTTGGGAACTTCAGCCGAAAAGGTCAAGTGCTTCGCCGGCACACACTGCACTTTTTCAAAACTCAGCCTTATCCAGAAATGGCAGGTGAATTTCAGTAAACCCATCTACTCATAAACCCATCCGTCCGTCTCTCTCTCTCTGTGTCTGTCTCTCTCTCGGTGTCTGTCTCTCTCTCGGTCTCTCTCTCTCTCTGTCTCCCTCTCCCTATCGGTCTCTCTCTCTCTCTCTCTCTCTCTCTCTCTGTGTCTCCCTCTCCCTATCGGTCTCTCTCTCTCTCTCTCTCTCTCTCTGTGTCTCCCTCTCCCTATCGGTCTCTCTCTCTCTCTCTCTGTGTCTCCCTCTCCCTATCGGTCTCTCTCTCTCT
>JBBIGA010000153.1:689318-707190 GCA_037576975.1 Alestes dentex
CTCTCTCTCTCTCTCTCTCTCTCTCTCTCTCTCTCTCACACACACACACACACACACACACACACACACACATACACCTCTAACCAAGCTAGGGGTGACCTTACATTGATTAGATTATATTGCAATTCTTATTTAAATAATTGAATGCACCATGAAATCAGAAAAAAATATCTGATTACATTGTTACTGTTTATGATATCATTAGATTATTATTATTATTGTATCAATATATATATATTTCTTTACCACACATATGCCGATCAGCATTAAAACCACCTGCCTAATATTGTGTAGGTCTCCTAAGTGCCACCAAAACAACTCCTGGCCTCTGGAGTCATACTGTTGTCTCTGCAACAAGACCCTTTTAAGTCCTGTAAGTTGTGAGGTGGGACCTCCACAGATCAGGTTAGTGTTTTCCAGCACATCCCACAGCTGGACAGTTGGGGGATATTTGATTCATACCATTCCTGAACAGTGTTTGCAGTGTGGCAGAGTGTATTATCTTGCTGAAAGAGGACACTGCCATTAGGGAATACCGTCACCATGAAGGGGTGTACTTGGTCTGCCACAGTGTTGACACACACACAAACACACATGAAGTGAAGATAAATAGGATGAATCAGACCAGGCCACCTTCTTTCATCACTCCATGGTCCAGTTCTGATGCTCACATGCCACCTATAGCAACTTTCAGTGGTGGCTAGGGGTCAGCATGGGTACTCTGACTGGTCTGCGGCTATGTAGCCCCATAGACAGATAGATGGCGCTCTTCCCATACACTGTCAGATCTATCTACTTTTGTCTACCAAACACGCCCCCCCCCCCCCCCAATAAGACCTGCTGTTTTGAAGATGCACAGATCCAGTCGTCTAACCTTCAAGATGCTCACATCAGTATGCTTGTTTATTTTTCCTGCTTCCAACACATGAACTTCAAGAGCGGACTGTTCCCTTACTGCCTTCCCTTACTTCCCACGCCTTGACAGATAAGCAGTGTTATTTTTAATAAACCTGTAAGTGGTTTTAATGTAGTGACTGGTGTACAATATATTAATGTGAACTATTTAGACAGCAGCAGAAAAAAGAAAACAAAAACAACACACTATGCTTCCTTTTAGATTTTAATGTTCATTTTAGCCTCAATAATGTGCATACTTTATTGTTATTATTATTATTATTATTATTATTATTATTATTATTATTATTATTATTATTATTGTTAAAAATCCCAAACAGATGCAGTTGAACCACCAGATCTGAGACCTCCATAACACATTGTAACAAAATTTACAAAACAGTCCCGTACTGCGAAGAGAGCACGATCCTACACAGTGAAACACACACATAACTTGGTCACATGCCACTAATTTTCCAAGCATGTTCCAGTATGTTGGCTAATGGGCTACAGCACCTCTGCTGCTCTGGGACCCTCCAGGGCTGGAGCCGCGTAACGTTAGCTGAATCCATAAAACCCTCAGGACCCCGCGCTGGCGTTAGACTGGAGACTCACTCCTACAACACAGTATTTCAAGCCCACAGAAAGATTTACAAGACGCAGATCATACCACTCACTGTTCTGTATATCACAGACATTTAAAACTCTTTTAAACTCTGGCCAATTTACTGCCCAAGCTTTTAATGAGGTATAAAATAGTAGGCAGTATTTTTTGCATATTAAAGCTAAGGCAGCCTAAACAGAGCAAAAGCCAATACACAGCGGCTGAAATGGCGTGTTGACTCGAAAGTGCACATCAGCTCACATCAACACATTTTTCTCATCGTTTTTTTGGGGGGAATTATATTATTATTATGATAATATTGTATGTTTTATTAATGGGGAAGCAATGTATACTTGAATCAAGAAAATTCAAACAATTATTTTTCGGTGTATGCCATAGACTAGAGCAATGGTTCTCAACCTTTTCAACATTAAGGCCCACCTGTCTATCACAGCATGTTGCCAAGGCCTACTTGGCCACATTAGATGATATTAAATAACCAATTACGGACCAATGGCCTGTCTCGATTTTAGATTCGCGGCCCAATCAAAAGCATTCGCGGCCCATCAGTGGTCTGCGGCCCAGTGGTTGAGAAACCCGGGACTAGAGTATCTTCCAATGGCTAATTAAAAAGCTGGGCACTTTTATGTGAACTTTTCTAATGCTAAAGCAAATGTATAGGCCATATGGTCTGTTTTGTCTGAAGGATTTATATCAATGGATGCGAGATGAACCTCGAATCAATATTCTTTAGTGATATGAGCAAACTCACTCTAATAAATCTCAGCAAGGCAATAAACCCATTAGACAGCGTCTACATTAGAACAGAGAGGCTAGTATAAAGATCCTTCCTCTATTTCTCAAGTTTCCTGGGAAATCAAACGGAGAGGCAGGCAGATGCCTTATGAGGGTGTTTGTATTTGACACGAACAATTTTGTGGATTTGTTTGCTGGAAACAGGGCTGCTTGGTTACAAACAGTTTGTAAGTGAAGAAAATACATGAAGAAATTGACTTTTATAAGAGCAGATTCTCATGTTTTACATATAGAAATTCTACATTATAGAGAGCTAATAGCCCAATGCTGAAATCCCACAGGTTCAGCCAACAAAAATAAATGATGGGAAAAGTCAAAGTTGCATCAAAAGTTAGAAATAAAAAGTCCTCAAAGGGAAAAACTGAAAAGAATGTGACCATCAGTTCCTCTGGTGTAAACACGCCTCCTCATTATCTCCAGCTGCAGAAGTCCCTGGGCAATTTCCTGCTACGGAAAATGTCTTTTTGATGGTCTATCTCGAAGGTAGGAGGAACGTATTAGTGCTTATTACTTGTGCAGATGTCTTATTGCAATTCTATAATTGAGGTTCCTACCTTCAAATAATCACTACGATGGGAAGGATGACTCAAATTACAGAAGTGACTCATCAGATGACTCAGTTTGGATCCTTTTCTCTGATTGAGAAGGTAAAAAGCTTGTCTTTGGCATGGCTGACATAGGTATGAGAAGACTGGCTTTGTTGTACTTACTAATGAACAGATCAAGGAGGGTGAGAGTTTGGATTCTCAGTGGAGGTACAACATACAGGGGGGCCCGAAAATCTGAGACCACATTAAACATCTGGAATGTTTTTCATTTAAACCTAACAGAACGTTGTATACATTTAAAGAACGTTGTGCAAAACAAAATGAAGAAATATTTTATATTTAATATATATTTCATATACTCCTGTACCATTTCTGATCACTATTCAAATGTAAGCAAATTATAGCATTGACCTTGTTAGCAACATGGTCCAACAAGGGCAGATTTTTCAGTCAACAAATTTGTCATTCACTCTTAAATGGGTTTGAACTGCTAATCAGAGCCAATTTCTTGTCATTGTTCAACTTCCATTATAATAAAGCAGATGTCACGTCTGGTCCGTCTCGACCACGGCCCCAACGCAGCCTGTCGCCCGTTTACTCGGAGGTAATCAGCGCTGGGCACAGCTGTGTGAGGTTGTGTTGTTGTATGAGTGGCCAGCCCAGGTGACAGTAGAGAGCTGCACTAGCACTCTCTTGGGGTTGCGAGGCACCTAACGACACGTCCACCCGTCTTTAATTAAGTAAAGTGAGGTAACGATTGGGGCGGCACGGTGGCGCCGGGGTTAGCGCTGTTGCCTCACAGCCTGAAGGTCTTGGTTTCGACTCCGCGGTTTCTTTCTGTGTGGAGTTTGCATGTTCTCCCCGTGTGTGGAGTTTGTATGTTCTCCCTGTGACCACGTGGGTTTCCTCTGGGAGCTCCGGTTTCCTCCCGCCGCCAAAAAAAAACCATGCATGCAGTGGGGGTAGGTCAATTGAGCACACTAAATTGGGTGTGACTGTGAGTGTGAATGGTTGTCTGTCTCTGTGTGTGGCCCTGCGATGTGCTGGCGACTGTCCAGGGTGTACCCCGCCTTCACCCACTGCGGCTGGGATAGGCTCCAGACCCCCGCCCCCCGCCCCTGAGTGCGGGACAAAGGGGTAGAAAATAGATGGATGGACGGAAGTAATGATTGTTTGTGTTGTGTGGTTGGTTGGTAGAGTGTGTGTGTGTGTGTGTGTGTGTGTGTGTGTGTGTGTAGAAAGGCTAGAATCGTTGCAGGATCACCAAACTGATGTTTCCGGGTCAGGGTCAGGGTCTGATTCTGCAAGTGCGGTGTTGCTCGTGGTTTGTGTTTTGTGTGTTTCCAGAAGAAAGCACGTTCTCAGAGGACTTTCCTAAATCCTTGTGGACTTCTCTCCAGTGGCAATGGGAAGAAAGTATGCCCTCCAAGCGGTAATCTGTTCTATCTGCGGTGCTTGGTGTGTGACTGTTTTACTGTGATCTACAGGCGTGAACACAAGAAGTTCCACCGAAGGAGAGAGAACCCCACGTGTCGTGAGGTAAAACCTGTATCGGCCTCTGAAGGCAGTGGGCCTGATGCGTCTGAGGAAGAGTGGACTCTGTAGCAGCGTTCGTGCCCAGTGAAGAAAAAGGATCATCCTCTGGAACGGGAAAAGTGTGCCACCCCCGACCCCAGTCGTATGCTATTTGTGTTTGAGCCGAGAAGGCTGAGAAACTTTAAGGTCTGACATTAACAACTTATTATCTCCTTACCTTGGTTCTGCTAGTGCGTCCTTCCCTGGTACTCGCCGTGACAGCAGAGACAGGTACTATGAAATTCTACGAGATTCTATCCTTCACTCGATTTCTTATGCTGATAAAATACAAACCTGACAAAAAGTATTATTAAATAAATAAATAAATAAAAAACACTCAATTGAAGCTAGTGGTTTTACTAGTGGTGTCAAACTTTTGGATCTTACTGTATTACATGCAAGTCCTTGAAAAACTTTGTTAGCTTGTTAATATGAGAAAATAATCAAGGCCTTAGTAGTTTCTGACATAAACAGACATGGTTTGTTGAAAGCGCTTGAATTTACATTTGCTGTACAGTAGTAGAAACAAGTTCTTTTCACACTTTTTATAATTTAACATTAGTAATGGGCTACATTAATTTGTCCGCATGTTTGTTGCATGACAGAAAAGTGTGATGGTCGTGTGTGTGCACTGAACTCAAATGATGCGGGTTAAACAGCAGCAAGTGAGCGAGAAAACTAACAATTAACCTTGATCTGTGTCTGAAACTATGACTTGGAGCCCTAAATTTGAAGAAACTGGGCATGAAAAGTCCCTAAAAAGTCCTTGAATTAGAAGTGTGGCACCCCTGGTATTAATGAAATATATGCTGGGTATTATAGTATAACTTATTATTATCATTTAATATGTAAGAATAATTACATAGTATTACACACATCTACGCTGTTTTTCTTCCCTCTTCATACTCTGTAGTCTTTAGTCTGTTGTACTATAATTCTGCTGTTACATTGTGTACAACATTGTAATGTGGCTATAATTAGATATTTTTTTTAACTGTGGCCGTCATTATATATTCTTAATTACTTTAAATTTTGTATAGTAGCATAAATGCATATGTATATACGTATATATACATATGTATAGACATATGTGTGTATGTGTCTGTGTATACATGTGTATGGGTGTGTACATGTAATTAAAGGTGTTATATCTATATCATAGGTCTGTATACAGTACTGTATTGTTATAATCTCCCTGTTGTGTCCCCCCATAGTATTTTTAAATTCTTTTGTTGGTCTGTGTTATGAGTGCGATGTGTTGTATGTTGCACCTATTGTCCACGTAGATTATATTTTGTCTCACTGTGTACTAAAAGTATACACTCACAGAAATATTTAGGCCCAATTCCAAAAATGTATGTATTTCAATTGCATATAAAATTTCTATCCATTTGAAACAGGCCAATAAACTTTATGTGCTGCATATTCGTCAGTCACATGTAAATGAAACAATTAAGAATGAGATTTATGTAATAATACCAATAAACCCAATGTGATTTGAATAAACAATGACAGATTTATCTTTTTATCATAAATCTTTAAATGAACCTGATGTAAACAATCTCATAAATTTTAATGAAATGAATCTTGCTTGATCCAAAGCTCGTCATATTTAAACTATATTCATATGTTTTAACTGATTAAATTTAATTGTCCTCACAATTAACAGATTTATGCTGATTTTAAGGAATTTGAATAAATAAATTCTAAAAATGTAATTATTTAAATACAATTAAATAGATGCAAATACCTAAAAATAAACTATGCCATGATTCATTTTTCTGAGTGTATGGCTGGGATGACAATAAAACTCTACTTGACTTGACATTCTATATTACAGACTCTAACATCCCAGCGGTGCAATATGACTTAACACACCCAAACACACACACCTGCTGAACTGTGTGACTCTTTAGAAAAGCTTGCTGGGGCAAACATCTGGCCGAGAAAACAGCATCGTCCCCTGCAGAGGCAGTTTGTGAATATGATCTGATGTTAACGGGGTATAAGAACACCAATGAAATGTTTCTCCCTGATGACTCTGTAAACTTCAGCACCAGCTTCGGTAGTGTGGGTTCCTGAGAGAGCAATGCTGTTTTTTCATCATTGCAGGAGACGTGAAGGGCCACAGCATCTCTGAGGATCCATATTATTATTCCATATCCTTCGGTTACATCATACTTCTCTCAAGGTGCTTTGAAGTTCTTGCGCTTGCTGCTAGCTTCAACCGAAGCAAAAAGCAAACCACACTTTACCTCGCCCATTTCTAATTGGTATGGAAGAAAGAAACGCTGGGTTTGTGAAAACGAGCCAAGGCCAGAAATGCTACTGGGAGCCATATGTCCCTTATCCCATCCCAATTAGTCGGACAAACCAGCAAGGGGATCTTTGATATGCATTGATTACTGACCTTACAGCAGCAACACTTGCATATTCATGCATGACTGAAAGCCAGTCACTCAGAACCGCCCTCATTAATGCATCATCTGCCCAGTGGTCACTGAAGGACTGAACTGGCAGCCAACGCCGTCCTCTTGAATGGAGCTCAATTAAAATCTGTGCAGTGTTTTAGCCAAATGTCCTGGGATTTACATGGGCTAAGGCCAACATTAATGCATATTCATAATGTCATCATTTCAGTGATAAAAACCATCCCACAAGCGTTGTTTCCCTTCCCTAGCTGGAATTGGCCTTAAAATGACTCGCTGTAGTTCCTCTTTGCTGCTGTTAAAACTCAGAGACACAAGAGAGATCGTTAAAACTGCTGAGGTTTTAAGGTGGCTCAGTCCAAACACATTAAAATTTGCCAGAACTTAACTTAAAGATGTTTAGTGAAGCTTCAAAATAAGAATTATCCAACCCGATCTCAAAACTTTTCGTGCAGCCATCATGATATACAGTGTAATCAAAAAATGTGGTGCGATTTTTTCATGCTAGGACAACGTTTCACTTTTTTTTTCATGCTAGCATAATGCTTCACTTTTTTTTCGTGCTATAGGACAATGCTTCACTTTCTTTTCATGCTAGGACAACGCTTCACTACCCTATGTATTTTAATACACCGCCAGTATCAGTTTTTGTATTTAATACACCGCCAGTATCTCCCACTGTCTCTCAGTCACCAGTTAGCGCTGATACTGGCAGTGTTACGTACTGTGCATTAAAATACAGGGTAGTGAAGCGTTGTCCTAGCACGAAAAAAGCCCTAAAGCGTGATCGCAGCACGTATTTTGATCACGTTGTATATTGTGATGGCTTCACCAAACTCATGAGCCCGGCTCGGATTAGCATGCCTCTAAGACAGCTGTCTCAAGGTCTACTTCCCCGTTAAGGTGAGGAGAATCTTCTTAAAACAGTACCACCAATAAGACTGCCCTCATAAAGGGTTTGTAAATGATTTATAACCAGGTTAATTATGTTGTAGCTCAATTAGAAATGGTTAATAATTAGTTATAAACAGGTTATAACAGTTGTCATACATTGATGCAGGTTTTCTTTTTTGGCAAGATCTGGTGTTTTAATGGTAGCAGCATGTTAATAAAGACCTGATGAAGCTGATAGTTTAACATTCTGCCTGAGAAAGAGACAAGATAAACTAGCAAGATCTGAGACCTTACAAATTTGCTTATAATTGGATATTGATGTAGTTTAGAATCATGAACATGAAAAATGTAGTTTTTCCCGCAGTTCAACATTAAACAATCCAAGACAGAGTTTTGCTGCTGAAACATTTAGTCTGTTAGCACAATTTTTCGGATGCTACCAAGTGACCTGAGCTTATGATTTGATGGGCATAGCAACAGTGTGGGGCTGGTGAGAATTTAGTACAATGGGTCACTGTTTGAGTGTACAGGCCACTGCATTCCGCAACAACTGAGGCTTTTAAATAACACTGCTTCTGAGAACAGTGGGTACCTTCATTAGGACAGTCAGACTTAGTTCAGATGTATCAGCAGAGCTCTTTCAACAATTTCAGATTGAGACCTTGAGGTTCTCCAACCAATCTTTAGGAAGCAAAACTTGGCTTGTTCTTCCATATTGTTCAAACGTCTTGTGGGTACAAAGTTGAAACACATAATCAATCCTGAGTTTGAATTTGATAATTGGAGGTGTTTTACATTCAAGTGGAACTTGTTCTCACAGTAGCTACTCTATTAGCTTTAAGGCTTTATTGAGCTTAGGGTTCTCACAATTAATTAGTGCTCAAATTCCCCAGCCGCCCAATTAAGCTCCCCAACTGCTTACGATGTCAATAATCAACATGTTTACTATACTGTCAGTGGAGGTGCGCTAGGAACTTCAGGATCATTCACTCATTGATTTAAGTAATTGTGTCTTATCCAAAAGCTTTTCTGTAAATGGAGGTGGTCAGCAGATTGTTCTCCTTTTCTATGATAAAGGAGAAATGTGAATATGTTAATCATGGAACAAAATGAATTCGTAAGATTAAAAGAGCATGCAAATTAAGTTTTTTTATACTGCATTTTTTGGATTAAGGTTTTGAGTGCCTTCATATTTTCAGCCTGATTAGAGATGTACAAAACATTTTCCTTTGAAGAAAATATTATCTAAAGAAAAGCACGGCATTATCAGACCATGCTGCGTGCTGTTTTGTTGTTGCTGTAATGAAAGCAGGTGGCAATTAGGGATAACGAGAAGCAGAAATGAAGAATAAAACACCCCAACACCACACACACTCAGACTCGTGTTAAAATGCAACACTTAAAAGGAGCATAGAAGAGTTGCTTTTCTTACATTTATTCTAACAAACGCATAACAACTGTTCCGCAGCTGAGAACAATACGGCATTGTCTTCCGATGTAGTCTACATCAAGGTTCAAAGGGGTGAAGGCTTTATTAGAATTAGAATGAGACCCGTTTGATTTATTCAAATTGGAAGTATGGGAGAACAATTCCTAACATCTGAGCAAGCATAGATGGAGATAACTAAGAATTACTTATTGCTAAAGGAACATTTCTACCAAACTGACATTACTGAAACAATGAGCATTTTTCAACAGAATGTTCAGTAATGTTCGAAAAAATATCATCAAACATGCTTCGACACATTCAACGCAGTCAAGTGAAACTTTTGCTTATTATTTCCAGTCTGTGAATCTCAGACTGGATGCGGTTTCTCTTTGGGTCTGAACAGGCCTGATTAGGTGGAGAAGGTGTTTTCTGTTTGCCTGAACAAACCTAATACTTTAAGTACAATTTGCTGGTAGAATAATCAATAAAAACAAAAAGACCTGAATTTAAATGATTGACTTCTCTGATAATCTTTAAAGGTACAAAAATGAGGGAACAAAGATGGCAATGCAGCCACTCTGGATTCCAATACTTATGGGCAATCTTTATGTGTACTCTGATGTATGCAAAGAAATTTGGCACACAAGTATAGGCACAACTGATGCTCATGTCTGTCCCTGTCAGACTCTGCTGTGCTGCAGGAATCAATCAGCAACTGACTTCTGAAATGGTCTGCTGGAGGTGCTGCTTGACCTTGCTGTGGGAACTAGGCCTTCAGACGTGAGACACCGACTTCAAGCCAGGTGATAAGCCTGCCCTGAGACCGGCGAGGGCCGACCTGTCCTGGGCCATCAGAGCGGTGAAGCGTGTACATGTTCAAAAAATCTAAGATGACTATCAGTACACTGGAGACATAGGTGCATATAGCAGGGCAACCAGGCCATCATCAACTACAGGACATCTCTACCGGCCTGTGACAGCGAGGTCTCTCTTCTAGATGTGCTGAATCACTTCTGTGCACAGTTTGAGGCATGAAATTACATGGCAGTGAATAGGACCACCCCTCCCCCAGTTGAGTTAACATTATATTACATTTCATTTGATAGACTCTTTTATACAAAGCAACTTATAAGTTCAGGAAACACTCAAGTTTCAGGACAGTGTGAGAACCAGAGGAAAGTTCTAAGTGTTCTAAATCTTGAAGTAGGGAGAAGAAGATGGATAGTGTATCAGGAGAGGAGATGCTCTCTAAACAGAGGGGTCTTCAAGAGGTTTTTGAAGATAAAGAGATGTTTCTGGTGTTGTATAAAGCAAAGTGACATGTGACAGATGCAATGTGCGTCTAGAAGGAAAGCTGGTCATTAGTCATGGCACACAGGTATCTCACCACCTTGGTAGAGGGTGAGAAGTGAAAAGGGTTAACCCAAGGAAAGCCATGAGACCAGACAGCATTCCTGGTCATGAGCTCAGAGTACGTACAGAATCAGCTAGCAAAAGTTCTCACAGGCATCTCCTCGAATACCACTGTTCTCACAATGTGCCTCAAAGTCACCACCATCCATATGCCATCTACGGTGTCCTGTAGGAACAGTATTTTGTCTCACTGTATACTCTGTAGATGGTCGGAATGACAAGAAACTTACTTTTCTTGACTTTGGGAAACTTTGGGTAAGGGTGATGCAACAGCCTGCACTGAAGCAAACCAGTGGCTATTCGTGTGCTGTTGCTTTGTGAGGAGCTCCTGAGAAGTCACAAAAAGCTTAATCTCATGTAACAGAAAATGCTTTAGAGCTCAGTGTCACTGCTTTTCATATCTGTGAAGAAAAAAAAAAGCATGCTCATTTAAAATGCATGGTAGAACAGTTTGTGCTTCATTGTGCCATAGTGGCATTCGGTCTGTGTCTCGGTCGCTCTTTTTGAAGCTATTCATCGCACTGTTGACAAGGCAATTATTGCTTGTCATCGTGTCTTTTTGTGAAATGTTTTGTATTTAGATCCGTCCTCGCAGACACAAAAATAAAATGATTTCCATTTCTTTTGTTTTACATTTGACATCATGTGCCTGCAGAGCTGATAGGCTTACGTAATAATTAAATAAAGCTAAGTAACTGACCACTGCACCTGCTGACAAGTCAGTGTGGTAATGATGTGAACCAAGTCAGCACATCCATGGACTTGGAGCTCCATGATGCAGATTAATGTAGGTATTAACTCATGGCAGCAGGAAGCTGAATCTCATAGCCTCAGGGACGGCGCCATGAGAAGTAGTGGGAGGGAATGAAGAGCAGCTGATGGTGAGGACAGAAAGCAGATTGGAGCCAAACCACTGGAGCTAGACTGGGGCACTGGGCAGCTGGACACAAGCAGCTGTCAGCCAAAGCTGTGGGCCAGAGGTTCCTGCCATCTGCTGACAGCTATGTGGGTCAATTCAGCCCCTAGTTTAAAGACGGACTTGGCACTGTGGAGCACATGAGGGACCTCAAGAGGACCTAGAATTGAATCAAGTGGTACAGCAATATGTCAACTCAGTGGCATCATCTGCATAAGGAGCCCCAGGAAATACATTAAGGACACTTGGGTGTATCAAAAGTCAAGTTTATTTATATAGCCCATTAACACGCACAGAGGTCATTCTATATGTTTATGTTAAGCATAAACTTAGTAGCAAGTAAAAATGCACACAAGGGTCATTAAATGTGCTTTACAGGTATAGAATAAAGATATTAAGCATAAAATAGCAACAAGTAAAACACATACACAATTGTCATTTAAAGTGCTTTACAGGACTAGAATACATTTATTAAGCATAAAAAAATGAAAGAACAAAAATGAAAGAACCGCAGTAGTAAAAGGAATTGAAGAATACATTGACAATTAGTGACAGAAGATTAAACGTGTGATAGAAGTGTAGGCATATAGAGGAAGGTAGATTGAAAAAATGTGATTTTTAGCAGCTTTTTGAAGTCGGCTTCTGTGGACTGGATTGGATACCAAACATGGTCTAAATTAAGTACTTCGCGGAACTCAAGTGGACCTAGGCTGGAACCAAGTGGTACATTACTGGATCAGTATCCAGTCCTTGCAGACCTATAGCCGGTCCATATTTTTACTTATTTTTAAGCTTCAGATACCTTTCATCCAGGTCTTAAGAGGCTTCAGACTGCTGAGTACCTGGCTCAGGTGTAGTGGAATATGACAAAAAATGGACTCTTAAGGACTGAAAACCTGTGACCTACAGAAGTAAAGCCAAACTTGGTAAGTACTTGGAGGACCTGAAGTGGACCTAGACTGGAACCAAGTGGTACATCACTGCATCAGCTCACTGCAGCCATCTCAGTGGCTCGCAGACCCACAGATAGTTCATATTTTTCCTTCTTTTCAGGCTTCAGATACCCCTCATCCAGGCCATCAAAGACTCAGGTACTTGGTTCAGGAATGGAGGAGTATAACAAAAATATGGACCGGACAGGGCTCTTGAGGACTGAAGTGAAGTCAAACTCAGTAAGTACTTGGAGAATCTCAAGTGGGTACTGCACCAGTACACCAGCTCAGTGAAACCATCTATAACAGGAGAGCCAAACTTACCCCAAAAAGTGACGCCAGAGAACTGTGACATAGTCTGCTGGAGCTTTGCTCTCATTTCTGAGCTCTGAATCAGTCTGGAACCAGAGCCAGCACCTTCATGAGCCAAAATCAGCTTTTGCTCCAGCCTCACTCGAGTAGCCTGCTGATTTCTACCTCCATTCAATTAGCCTCCTTTCAGCTCATCAGTCAGAATGGCCTCAGAGATCCAACCTGCTGTCACTCTCAGCCTACTTCTGCACAACAGCCCCAGTCAGATCAGAGAAGAGCACTTGAAGCACTGGCCCAGTTTCTGTAATCCTCTTTTCTTGTTCCTGGGACCAGCAGGGAGGTTGTCCAACCCCACTTTGTGACTTTCTGAATATATTTAGAGAAGTTTACTAAAACAACACCACACAAAAAAACAAAAAACCAAAAAAAACTAAAAACTAAACAGCAGTGCTAAAGGTCTAACCTGATAATGAAACCTTAACAGCCCTGGAGTCAATGTTCTGTGTGCTGACAGAGATTTACACACTCTGGTACTGCTGTTGTCGGCTCCGTCTGCTTCTAATGACTCCGACTCAGTGTTGTCTGGTTCCAGCAGGGTACTGAACAATGAGATTTTTCTCTTCCTCTGCACAATTTTCACTTTGCCTCATCAATCTTTAATAAAACAGAATCTGAGACAGAATGGAAACACCGCCACCTTCACAAACCATCCTGATAGCTTGGTTCCATTAGTTCCCCAGCCTTTATTTCTTGTACTTGTAAGAGAATGGAACAGAACTCAATTCACACACCATGACAGGACATCCAGCCCCTAATCTCTGTTCTACAGGCAAGAGGACCAAAATTACCGGTAGATGCTGCAATTCCAGGACATAAAGACTATAAACAAGTCACTTTACTCACAGCATTTACAGACACAGACTTGGAAACGGTTAAACGCAGCCAGCTTTCTAACCCAATCTAACCCGGCAAAACGTGGAAATATTGAAGAAGAGGGATAAGAAAACATAAGGGACTGCTTGTATAAAACATCTGAGGTATTTATCTACTGTTAAATTCTTAAAACATACATTTAAAACAGCACTTTTAAATTTAGATTAAAGTCTTGAAACTGTGCAAATCTGAAGTTCTGTTGCAGTTTCTACTTAAATGTTTCCCTGAAGAGCAAACTTAGGAGCAAAATTCACTTAATGTTTTATGTAAGCAGCCACTGATCAATTTCCACCAATGAAATTTTGAGACAATTTATATCACAGCTTTTTTGAGTCATCTTAACTTGAATTCACCAGATCAAATTTTAATTACATTTTAATTTAACATCATGCAAGTGTAGATTGCTCTGTCCATTCATTAGTGGATTACTTTATATTTAAAAAATAAACTAATTTTGTATAGCACTCAACTTTGTAACACTTAAGTTAGCCAACTAGGACATTTGAGATGTTCTTACTAAGTATTGTATGTTCTCCCACAGCAGGAAAATTATTTTTTGTAACTTTTATTGTCAAGTATTTTATCCAATTTGCCTAAATATATTAACATTGATTTTTTTTTTTTTTTACTTACCGAATGAGACTAAAACAGAAAGATGAAAAATACTTCAGTCAATATTTTTAACTGAAAAAATGCTGGCATGTTGATCATCCATGAAATCCAAAAGGAAAGGTGTTTTAGGGCGTAACGAGATAAAAGGCGATCTAACAGAGCCCCCGGAGACCGAAGAGGCCAGAATAGAACACTAAGTGGTAAGCAAGGGATATTTTAAGAGATTCAGAGAGCACATCAGACAATGCCGGTGGCGAGGCTGCGGCACACCCTTTTAAAAACATTTGCAGGGAGCTTTACATTTCTCAACTCAGGCCACATGTAAGAACTGTCCGTGGTGCTGAAATGGACTGTCCTACCCAGAGAGCTCTTTTCTGCTTTAAAGGAACGGTACTCTTTCCTCAATAGTATTTTTCTTTTTTTAAGTAAACCTAGTTTTAAAATAAACCTCGTTGTCAGAATACCAGTTATCAAATCACACTAATAATAATAATAATAATAATAATAATAATAATAATAATAATAATGCTAAATGAAACCGTAGGATACCTTAAAATACTCATTCGCATTTCACACCATGCCTCAAGGACTTTTGCATGAAACTGTTTTCATCCTGAAACTGAAAGTGTCTGTATGCCCTGTGACAACTGAGGAAGGTCAGTTTTGTATCTTACTTTATAGGATTTATTTAAGTTTTAAATTTTATAAAAAGTAGTAACCCTATGTGACCAGATGTTTGTGGACACCTGCTAATCCAGTATTTCTACTGAAGTCAGTGGTTTTAAAAGGGGAGATCCGCTTGCATTCAGGCACAAGAGCACTAGTGAAGTCAGCTACTGATGTTCAGTTGATCAGTTCTGGATCCCTAACACCACTCCAACTCATCCCAGAAGGTACTGAATGGAGCTCCACCAATCTGGATATTGCAGCTCCACAGGCCAGAGTTGGGAATTGGGCATGATGACCTTACACTCGCGTGTAGCTGCTTCAGTGCTTTTCTATGTAGATTATACTGAAACCTCGTACACACCAGCATCAGATATGGTTGCACCTTAAAGTCAGTGAAATCACTAATTAAAAAGACTGTGGATGTTTGGACACTGAGTTTGCATGTTTTCTGCTTACACACAAAGGTAACCAGCAACAGCAATCACAACAGTCTGAAAATAAAAATCATTTTATCAAAAGATAAGCTTCAAAGACACATTCGATAGAATGCAGCATTGGCAGAAGTGATGTGTATCGTTTATATCATATTTAGTGTCAGATAAAGCTTTAGTTCCTACTTTTTTGCTGTTTTATTGAATTTCAACTTATTTTTTTTAACTCTCTGCCCAAATGTATTTATTTATTTTAGTTAGGACTCCCGCGGTCACATGGTGCCACCAGCACTGTGAGACTGAAGGCTTCCTCCGAGTCAAGCACCAGCACGTATTTTCAAACTGCCACTAATGCAACATAATGACAAACCAGTTATGTTCTATTGGATCTCGAGACATTGATAGCTGTAGCATTACTTGATGATTTGGCTAGTACTGAGACAGTCACACCCCTGAGGGAGTGGCTCCCTTTTTATGAGGCTGGAATCCTTTCCAGCTCCATGTGAAAGTCAGGCTGACAGCTATGTGGTCCTGAGATAAATAGAGACTATGAAAGAATGAGAGCATGGCAGCCGGTTTAGTGTAAATTTCATCCTCCTCCTATTAGTTTCTCATTTGCTATTCTGTGTGTGAAGAAATGCAGTCCCTCCCTGCAATGCACACAGGGGCTGCATTTACATAAATACGCTGTGGATCTGTCTGTTCTTGAGAGAACATGGCAGCTACCACCTCTGTACCGGTGTCATACTGGCATCAACCTCAAGCTACGAGCTCGGCGTAGTCTCAGTGGAACAGGTATGCTAATAAGTGTGTCTGATGACACTACACAGTACACAAACAGCAGTTCCAAGCTCACTGCAGGAGAACATCCAGCTGACATAGAGAATACTTATGCTTCCATCTCATTAATGTACAGTATTTGTGCTGGTGGCATAATAAAGCCATGTAAAGCTTAGTGTACTTCCCTGCAATGGCAGGTGTAACCAGTAGAGCTGGTTTTACATTTGCTAACAGAACGTTTTGCATGTTTGACACACAAACAATTGCAATGTTATGATGTCATGCAAGGACATAAACTTGTGTGAATATGTACACTACACGGATAAAAGTATTGGGACACACCTGTTTTTCAGGGTTTCGGCTACGCTCCTTATTCCAGTGAAGATCAGTCTTAATGCTTCAGCAGACCAAGACATTTTGGACATCACCATGCTTCCAACTCTGTGGAGCCAGTTTGGGGAAGAACCTTTTCTACTCCAGCATGACTGTGTCCCAGTGCACAAAGCGAGCTCCATAAAGACGTGGCTGGAGGAGTTCAGTGTGGAAGAACTTGACTGACCACACAGAGCCCTGACCTCAACCCCATCCAGCACCTTTGGGATGAACTGGAACGGAGATTGTGAGCCAGGACTCCTCGTCCAACATCAGTGTCTGACCTCATAAATGCTCTACAGAATGAATGGACACAAATTCCCACAGAAACTCCAGCCTCTTGTGGAAAACCTTCCAAGAAGAGTGGGAGCTGTTAGAGCTGCAAAGGGGGACCAACTCCGGATTAAAGTCGATAGTTTAGTGTAATGCTCAGGTGTCCCAATACTTTTGTCCATATATGTACGGCATACCTGCCCAATTTGACACACAAACCATTGCAATGTCGTTATGATGACATGGTAGGACATGTTAGCCTATATACTGTAGACTACATTCCTCTAGCAGAACACTTTCACACAGTCCCATTGCATCAGTGCTATAAAGGACCAGAATAAATTAGCACATTGAAATGAATTCACCCTGTCTGTGACATGTTTGAAAACAGTAAGCAGAAACACTGACACCGTGACTTAATTCACTAATAATGGCATGCTGTTGAATAGTAAGGGGCCAGCAATGGTAAATGCATTTCTATACAATAGTAGCCAACGCCTTGGTGTTCTATTGAGCATTAAATCTATCGAGCATGCAGCTCTCCCTGCCCGACAGTGGCGGTGAAAATGGGTTCACATATCGGCCCGAGCTGTGATTTAATTTGTCTTTGAACAGAGTCTATGCTGTAAATAATATTTGTTCACAGTCGGGTTGGAAACATGTTGATACCTGAGGGAGCGGCATCAACTGGAGGGAACTCCAGCTGTGTTGGGCAGATAATACATGATGCCACCATTTTAATGTCAGAGGCGCCGAAAAGCATTGCTCAGACTTTAGATGAGCACTCGGAGAATTAGCTTTCCAAAATGTATCTATTGTTACACAGATGCATTTTAGCTACAGAAAGAGAAGAGGTGCACCATAAAAGAAGTTCAGACACTGAGACCGTGTGCACACATTCGTGGGTGATTTTTAAAATATAGCTTTTCATTGCTTTTGGCCTAATGCTTCAGCAAGACATTTTGGACACCATGCTTCCAACTCTGTGGACCCAGTTTGGGGAAGAACCTTTTCTGTTCCAGCATGACTGTGTCCCAGTG
>JBBIGA010000153.1:714959-734165 GCA_037576975.1 Alestes dentex
AAGAGAAGAGGCTGTGTGAGGAGTGTGCGGTGTGTGTGTGTGTGTGGGAGAAGAGAAGAGGGTGTGTGAGGAGTGTGCGGTGTGTGTGTGTGGGAGAAGAGAAGAGAGTGTGTGAGGAGTGTGCGGTGTGTGTGTGTGGGAGAAGAGAACAGGCTGTGTGAGGAGTGTGCGGTGTGTGTGGGGGAGAGATTGTCCAGACTGTGCTGTAAGCACTCGGTCAGCCATGGAGAGAAACTGCGGAATTGTTGCTGCAGTCTAAGGAAGCGAAAATCCAGAAAGTCTGCTTTCCTGAAGAAACACTGACTTTCAGTGTGGTGTAATATTCCTCTCGGTCCGGCCTAAAACAGGTTTTGGCAAGTTTAGAGATTGTGATGTTTATTACCACAGTGTTAATTTCTCTTGCCTTAACTTCAAAACACATCTTCAGGCTATTACTCAGGACACGTAATCAATCAGTGCTGAGCATGGCGAGACTACAGACAAAGTCTACAGAGACTTTAAAAATACCAAATATCGGCTCTGATAATCGGCCAGGCTGGAAATTGGTCGACCCCTACAATAACAAGTGGGGCATATTTCTGACCTTTTGTCCTGACTTGGTATAAAAAGTATAAAAAACTGTGTGCTCCTCTCTCGTGGCGCTGCTGCGGCTCCGGACTTTCCGCCGGCTGCTTGTGTTGAGATGTTTCACTAGCAGCTTCTGGCTGGGCGAGACGAGCTTTTCTGCTTGAGCTGAGATCACCAGCCTAATCGCCTCCAGAGGAAGCCGCGTGGACACCCTGAAGGGAAGAGCGGCCGAGGAAAACAACGAGGAGGAGGAAGAGAGACTGGGGCGATGAAGACATTCCCAGGAGATCTTTGATAAAAAAAGAAATCTTTACTCTTATGTACATGCCTGTGCTAACGAAGCGCTGCAATACGAGACAGGCACCGTGTCATTGCATCACTCTGAATGCAGCGCTGTATTTATCTGTGGCTGGAGGCATTTTTAATTACAGACGGGAATACCTAATCTCATACACTTCACCACATGACTGCCCATTTCTTTAGTGTACGAGTGATTGCTTCAGAGTTTCTCCACTTAGTTTCCTTCCACTGCAGCACATCCATCATCCGACAGGCCTGCAGTTTAGCAATCTCAGAGGATATACTGATGGTTCTTGCTGATTCTCACTTTGCCATCTTATGAGCAATGAAAAGTAAGCAGTCATTCTGATAGTCAGCATGTGCATTCTCTCACTGTCTTCTGGGACGCGGCTTTACACTAGAATGTATTACTGTAAAATATCGACTAGGGCAGCTTCATCCTGTCAGAACCAATCCCCCGGAGACCTGCATTCTTCACACCCCAAGCTCTGCTGAGAGCAACAAGAACTACTTTTCAACACTGACTTCTGAGAAAGAGGAGGTTTGCAGAATGTTTTTTTTTTTTTGCCAGACAAGCCAGAACGCTTCTGTTCTTTCACTGCTTTGCTGTTGACCTCCTTCACGACTCTGAAGCTCTGAAGGTTAACCAGCTCATTAAAGTGGCTTGTTGAGTGGAAATGGACCACTATGGGCTGCACTGGCCTTCACTGTGGTGGACAATGGAATATTATCCTCAAATTCAAAATATGTTAAAACCCCACTGATTCAAACAATGTCAAAAACAGCTTTTGGTAATGACTGATTCATACCATAACCACTACTGACTAATTCTGTATTCCTGTATACCTACCGGATACCTCTCAGCTTGGATGTGTTTGAAAAGGTTTGCAGAAACAACTGGTACACGCACACGATCCTGCAGTAACACATCCTGACATTTTACACCTCAGGGACAAAAATACATACCCTAAAATAATACCAGCACTGGTTGGACCTGGTGCAAGTCAGAGGTGGAGGTGGAGAAGTACTGGGTGCGGTTAATTATGTGGTCTTTGGAATCTTTCTAATGATGAAGTGAAGCTAAATTAAATTAAATTAATTAAACATTATAAAATCCAATAATGCCAGTGTTGATTACCCACTACCCACGGTGGTGCAGTGGGTGGCACTGTTGCCTCTGTTGCCTCACGCCTCCAGGGTTGGGGGTTTGAATCCAGGTCCTGTGTGTGTGTGTGTGCGTGTGTGTGTGCGTGTGTGTGCGTGTGTGTGTGTGTATGTGTGTGTGCCCTGAGGTGGGCTGAGTCCCTGCCTTTTGAGACCAAAACTGGGATTTTCATGTAAATGGGTGACCAAAACACAACGTTTCTTTACTGTCCAAAGATAACCCTGTCATATCTCCTTTCGTATCTCCTTTTTCATGTTTCTACAGTATCGAGCACAAGAACTCCTCTTCATAGAAATGGTCCACAATCACACAGAATAAAAATTATTCACATGAACTTACATTAGAACACGTCACACTCAGCTGTACTCAGAGGTGGGAGGTTTGAAAGTAGCCAATCCAAGAGCGTTATTTATTTGCCCTTGCTGCTGATTGGCTGCTGCCCTGTGACGCTGCAGTCCAGAATTTCCCCCGTGGAGCGTCTCGGGCGTGCTCCTGTTTTTCGTTTTTGTTCTTGAAAAATTAAATGAATTTATTACTGTATTTATGTACAGTATGAATACGGATTTACTTTTACACTTTCTTTAAAGTTAATGTATTACACTATAAAAATAGGCATTTTTAGGGTTTTTTTTTTTTTTTACCACACCACATATTTGCGTTTTTTCACTATATGCGGGTGCTCTTGGAACGTAACGCCCGCGATAAGTGGTGGTTTACTGTACTTGTTTTCTTTGGGCATATTTAATAAAAAAGGTGCCTGAAGTAGCAGCAGCTCTGCCTTCTAGATAGTAGGAATGTCTCTTTCTCTCCAACAATAATATAATGCGTCACAGCTCTGGTGGCCCCGGCGGTGTCTGGACTGATCCTGAGGTGAGGCTGCCTGCACTGGAGAGGTGAAACTGACGTGATGAAGGGCGATTTGGCGACATGGTTGGCTAACCAAGCACCGTGTCTGGCCCTCGTGTCCTCATGCTTTCATTAAGCTTTCCTGACTCTCTCCCTGAATGATTTATGACCCGTTCCCGCTCCCTCACCTGGGCCTCCAGCCACACAAGTCCCAGAGCAAAGCAGTGTGGTGCTCTCTCTCTGCACCTTTATCCACCTCAGCCAAACTCTATTAGAATAATTCACAATGAGGCCTGACTTTAATTAGGCAGGCTGAACACACAAAGGCTCTGTGAGCTGAGTACGTACACAGAACCCAGCAATCACTGAAAAACTAGAGAAGTGCATTGACTTTTCTGGAAACAAATATGTGCATCACATTCACACAAATACAACACATATCAATGTAATGAATGCTAAAACTCAAATTGAAAGAGGAATTGGTATTCATGTATATTTTATTTAAGCGGAGCTGATCTATGCAATTGAATCAAATAAATTCAATACACTATTTTTTTGGTAGCACTTTGTTTTTGAGTGGCCCCAGATGATGCTTTGTAGATGGCCACCTAACATTCAAGCAAACATCTTTTATATATATGCAAACATCAGAATCAGGAAAGTTTATCGGAGTCAGATGAACTGCACAGACTCACAGAGAGACAAAAACAAGAACAATATAAAATATATTATAAAGTCAAAATAAAACTGTCAAGAAAATACCCTGAAAATACTCTGCACTAAATATAATATGCTATGGACACAAAATGCTGTGGTCAGTAAGTTCTATGGGGCCAATTGTAATACTAACCTTAACTCTGACTTCAGTCCAAAACTTAGGTTGAACCCTAACCTCAAACAAAACCTGAACCTAACCCTAAGCCCAACTTCAAACATAATTATAAACCTAACCCTAACACTGACCCTAACCTTAAACCAAACCTGAACCTAAGCTTAAGCCAAAACTTTAACCTAGATTCCAACTTCAAGCCAAAACCTAACCATAAACTGAAGTCTAACATCAAGCCAAAGCCTAAATCTATGCTTAATCCTAAATTCAAGACAAAACCTAAACTTTAACTCTAACTTTTAACCCAAAACTCTAACCCTAAGCCTAACTTCAAGCCAAAACCTAAACCTAACCATAAGCCTAACTTCAACCCAAAACCTTAAAACTAAACTTAACTTCAAGCCAAAACCTAAACTTACCCTAACTCTAAATTCAAGCCAGATCTAAACCTAATCTTAAGTCTGTTGATAGTCAACTTAGTTTCTCCAGACAGTTTGTTTACAAAGTGACTGTAAAATGCTCTTCTTTTATGGTGCAACTAAAAAAACAGAAGGTACAGTAAAGTGGCAGCTGTACCTCCTGTAGAGAGTTGCTAGTAGAAATGACTATATGTGTCATAAACTAAACATTATAGAGAATCAAACAGAGCTTGTGGTAATGACTGATTTATACAGTCAACACTAATGACTAATCCTGTATTCCTACTGGATACCTCTCGAACTGGTTTTGTTTGAAAAAAATTGCAAAAACACCCGGAACACGCACACGATCCTGCAGTAACACATCCTGGCATTTGACATCCTGAGGATAAAAGTGAAGTGTGACCTTTTATTGATGTGAATAAACTCAAACGTTTTACAAATTAACAACCTGACGAAACATTCATACATCCTCCTCTGCAGGCTGGAGGAGTGATTATCTGTAACTCAGGAAACTTAAAGCAAAGTGACAAAATGAGATTTTTTTTTGAACATTCATTACAGATAAGGCACATTAAAGCCACTTTAGCAAATGATTGTGTTGAAAACATCAGTGCTCTATTAAACAGGCAGCATGAGGTAGATAATGTAATACAAATTAATTATTCATAAAATCAAGATTATGCATGAAACTGTCTGGTGTAGGAATTTCACCATTTTAGACCTGTGGTTTCTTTTTTCTTTTTCCTGCTGTATTATATTCATTTACCATGTTAAATGTGTGCTGGTCAGTGTTCACCAAATGCATTTCCGAAACAACACCAGCAGCTTAACTGACGTCCATATTATTCATTCATAGCCACAACACTATGCATACGTTTTTGATTCCTCAGTAACATAAAGGGAAAAACTGAAGGTATTTGATGGTTCAGGTATTTGATGTTTTCATACTGGATCTGGCACACATACTGGTGTGCATTAAATAAACATCTTTCAAGATGCCATCTCTTCTCCTCTCTCCTTTGGAGGAGAGAAATTAATTAAGCCTGCAGGGCCTTAAAGTGGAATGTGAGGTTCAAAAATCCAAGTCTCTCTACCCACCATCAACACCATCTACCCCAAGTGCTGCATCCCAAGACCCTCAGCACGTTGGATGACCTCCCACCATCTTGCAGTCTGGCAAAAGGCACCTATACATCTGTTCCACCAGCACCCGAATCTACTACAGCTTCTTCCCCCAGGCGGTCAGAATACTGAACACACTACTGCCTCCCAACATCCCTCCAGAATAATACACACCCCTTCCAGTGTTTTTGCAAACTTAATGTAACATTAACGTATTTGATGACCTACACTCTTAAAATAAGGATGCATGGATTAAAGTTTACTGTCGTTATGATGGATTTCCGTCAACTGAGTGCACTATAGATTAATTATGAGATTGCTGCAGAGCCAAAGGAAAAAAAATGGGGGGGGGGGCTTACAAACTTCGGCACGCAAAGTTCTGGAAAGGCTGTCTTTTTCTTTGGTTTAATTACGATTTAATTATTCTTCCTAAAAATAAAAATAATCATTATGGTTTCGGCAGTTCGATTAAACATTGACGGCTGCGGAGTAGCCAAAAGGCTGCAAGCTGTTTCCCGACGCTTGTTTAAGATGCCAAACTTCATAGTAAGGAGAAAATAATTCCCCAGCATTTAGTGCCACATTCGCATCCGGTGTCTCATTCCCTGATAGTAGCTAAAAAAGGTCGGAAAACAGTGGAGAAAACCCGTTGCTTAAATAGATAAAGAAGCCAAAACTCCGAAGCTCAAGATTCAGGACAGAGGCTCCGGTGTCGCAAGTGCTGCGAGAGCTTATGCTCCCTTAAAAAAAAATAAATAACAGCAGTTTTGGAGTCCATTTTCTTGCTCTTGACAGAGGAATGGCAATGGGAAGCTGCTCTAAATTTCCCACATTTTGGGTCAGGATCTTGGGAAAAATCCCTTATTTTTCAATGTTGAAAATGGACAGGTATGGCCAAAGTGCCTAAAGTAGATTGGAGCATCATTCTTTATAAGCAACAGTCTGCAGCATTCAGCCTGCTTTAAAGTGAGTTTAGGCTATTTGTAAACGTGGCTATATAAATAGTCCATAAAGCCATATTTTACAGGACACAGGCCCTTCGGTTTGCATCGCTCACGCACGGCAATTTGCTTTCGGGCTTGCCAGCATGGACGCGCTTCTGTTAAAGGAAGACACAGATGTGTCGGACATCGACAAAACGGTACAGAATAAGTGGAGATGGGCTTGGCAAATGATGGGCCCGCGACACGGAGCATTTGGTTTAAAAAAAAATTCAGTCAGATCATTTTTTTTGCTTTAATCCGTGAGGATGCCAGAAAGGGTTCACTGCACAAAGTCTTAGAACGACAGTTTTCAGTTCTCTAAGGAATCTTTCAGTAGGTGGTTCTTAAAAGAACAATAGTGTATTTACTGCACAAAGTTTCTTTTCAAATGAGGTTCGTAGAATATGTCTCCTATGGCACCACTCAAAGAACCCTTTCTGGCACCCCTACCAGCCAAATTTGTGGTCCATGTCAGTAACTGGGCCTGACTCTTTGAGATAAATTTGGACATGTAAACACTTGGTCCACTCCACTGACTTGCACGAGGGATTTTTCAGTAGTTCTACATTTGCGAGCTCATAAAAGGTAAAAGGGCTGCAATTTTGTGAAGACATAGAGACATCCCTCATGTTTACCAGTTTGTGTGAAGTAGATAGACTTAGATAAGTAGATAGACTTATCAAAATTCTAGCCATATGAAATTTTTAGCCAAAATGGTTGAAAGTGCCACATTTGTTTTTTGACTGAAAAAGAGAAACGGCAAAAAATGTCAGCAGAAAAAAACTGCAGAAGATTAAATACGCCGACAGTGACATCTAACAAAGAATAAGAATGATACCCAAAAGGAAAAATTCTTAAAAACGCTTGATGTCATGACCTTAATTTTTTTATATGTTCATTGCACGGAACATTGAGTTTCCTAGGGGACCAAACATTACAGTTCATGTCTCATGTCATAATTTTGTTAGTTACATTTTTTGTTAAAGTTGCATTGACTCCACACACTCTATCTTGACTCTTGAATAGTAAAGTTCTGAAAAAGTTCATAAATGCCCCTTTTCCCTGAGAAACAGAACATCGTACATGTTTGAGACTCATTTAAGGCTCACTATTGAACTTTGAGGGCCATGTTGTACCTTTTGAGTGTACATTTATGTTTGATCCTTGGAATACTAAAATGTACCAGGACAGTACCTGTTATTATGCCAGTGTTTGGTACTCTAACAGATTATTAATGTTCTGTAATAATACATTGCTTTAACAGAAAAATAGAACACAACATTGTTTCAGTATTATTTAGGGAGCTGCCTAAAATTAAATTAGTCCTTTGCAAGCTCTCTTTCCCACGACAGCAATTATTGCCATTGAAGCATCTTCAGGATTATTACATTCATTTTAAATCATTAACAACACGACAAATGATATCTAAAAAAATCTTCTCTTTTAATTTACGGCTTTGGTTTTTGTCCAGAAAATGTATTTTCAGTGCATCACAATATTGAATAGAAAAAAGGAAAGTTTTTACGGAGGGAAACTCAAACTTGTGCCATGAAGGTGGTGTTTTGCATTATAAATGTTGGACTATTCTGATTTGGATAGAAACAGGATCATGAAACTCCAAGGATGTGTCAAGGGATGATTGTGCACCTCCTTCAGTGACCTGTGTTTAATGTTCTGGACCCAACCACACTCACATCTAACACTGCTTTATATTTAAATCTGATAAGGTCCCTACCCTTCAGACCCTTAAAGCACATTTTTTTTCAGCTTGTCATAATATCGTTCAGTGAGTCTTTGGTCCATGTTAACATTTACAGCATTTAGCAGACGCTTTTATCCAAAGCGACTTCCATTCCCTAACTACAGGGGGCAGTCTCAGGAACCCAGTGGTGGTATACTGAAGGTGGGATTCGAACCCATGTCCTCTTGGTCCAGAGGTGAGTATCCTACCCACTAGACCACCACCACCCCATCCATGAGCATGAAGATAGTCCCAAATAACAAACTGACCAATATCAAATTCCATCATAAATATTTATAATAACAAAGTCATTCCTTTGCTGCCATGTTTGTTAAATGGACTGGACACTGGGGGTCAAACATGCTCGAGCTCTTTCCAGATAACCTGGTGTGAGGCCACACTAATAACCCTGCTATTGTATTTGTGGTAGCGTCTGGGATCAGGTCTTATTTTGCATTTTATTACATCCTAAATTCAGTCACACTTTATTTTGATGTACCCCTATGGATTATTTACAGATACTTTTATTACCAACCTGCCTGGATTATTACCCAACTGCATTAGGATTTAAATTAAAATTAGAACTGAATTTAAGCCTTGGGTTGGGGTTAGGTTTGGCATCAGAAGTAAAAGAATCACTTCCATTCAACTTAAAGTTGCATTTAATAGATATTTAATTCAACATCTTGAGCTGGGCATCTATAAAACATCTACAGTGGAGCAAATAAAGTGAATTCTCCCAGCCAGACTGTTATTACCAGTTTTTTGGTAAAACCAGAAGTCATTTTGGGTTCTGTACAATGTTATCCTGAACAATTTAGTGGTTTTCGAGTCAAGCCAAGCCAACAGAGGTTTTAAAAAGCGCTTAATGGACTCTCTGAATTGTGTGAATGAACTCAAAACAAAGATCTGGCAAGATGTTGTAGTGCAAGCTGAAATGTTTGCATTTTTTTCATAAACACTCATTTCTTCCGCCTCTCCTCTGGGAAGAGCGACTCTGCTGCTGGTATTCATTCAAGATTCTGAGCACACTTTCATTTCCAGCACCCGCTCTGAGCTTTTCAATTCCACAGCCATGTGAGAGTGTGACTGTGCTGCCTTTTTGTCTAAAGTTTGGGTTTAAAACAATAAATCATTGGTGCCAATGCTTTAACAGTCCATGCCCCCATGAGACTTTATTTACCAAAGGCTGTAATGTTTCTTCATCTTTTAAATCGCACGCACACTATCAACACATGCTGGGACGCTTTACTCTTATTGGTGCGCTTCAGCAGGCTCGTTTAAAAGCTGTCAGTGAGGTTAGAGTGCATTAACATTGCATCTCCACCCAGCAGAATCAGGCTTTTCCAACACATCCATTAACCACAGCAAATTTTGCTGTCCGAAAAGGGCTTCACTCGGATTTCCCCTGTGAGCGCCCACCTTGCCCAGACTCTAATTTATCACCACATAAACACATTCTTCTTCGGTCAGCACATGTAGCTGCAGCACATATACTCAAACAGTCTGGTTAGCAGCGACGTGCTGGGGACCATGTGGTCACCTACAGGCATCATAGAGTTGATTACACATATTTCTTCGGAAAAAAACAATACAGAACAGAATCATTAACTGAACCCACACTTAAACACACTCCTGAACTGAACTGCTTGCTTCTAAACACAACATGTATAAATGCTGAACCACAAACAAAAACTAACTGCCACTGGAAATGCCTGTTATTAATTATATACTGCACATTCTCTATTGCCGTTGCTGCTATTCATGGATATTTTTGTACATATTTTATTGCTGTCTACGTCAGTCTTTGCATTTTTGCACTCTTAACGACTCCGATGCTAGAATACAGTATCTGTCATAATACTGTATTCAAGCTAAAGTTTATTTGTAGCACATTATCATACACAAAATTTGTAATTCATTGTGCTTTACAGAACTAGAGAATAAAATGAAACTATTGAATACAATATAATTTATTAACATTTTAAAGTCACATGTGAATAATGTAAAATTCTTTCTGTACATTTAACCCATTCACCAAGTGAAGCCAGGGACTGCCGCCAAAAAGGGTGTACCTTGCTCAAGGGTACCTCAGTGGTGACACTAGCAGTTGGGATTTGAACCCACAACCTTCTGATTGCAGGGCCAAAGCCCTAAGTTTTAGGCCATCCAGCTGCCTAGTGGTTAATGGGAGAGATAAAAGAAATTAAAGAATACATAAGAGAAAACTGAAAGTGCAATAGAAGTGCAAATATTTAAAAAGAAGCCGGATTAGAACAGTGCAGTTTTTAGCAGCTTTTTAAGGCTGGTTACAGTTGGTATAGGTTTGATATTGAAGGGCAGGACATTCAAATTAGGACTGTTACTGCTCCTGTCAGCTGTGCTGCAATATTATATCATTGCTCTTGTGTTTTCTTGCTTTCTCTCTGTCTCTTTGCTCTCTTTGTGTATTCCTGTCCTGCATGCACATAAGGTTTAGGATGTCTCTGTTCTTGGTGTGTTGCACCATGGCTCTGGAGGAAAGCCGTTTTATTTCACTGTGAACTGTGTAGATGGTTGAAATGACAATTATGTGTTGGGTTTGGTCTTTGTCCATATAAATTTGAGGTCCTCAGCCCAGTATAGTAAAACTGCTGTAGTCAGTCACCAAGCCAAGTTACAAAGAAATGCTTCAAAAGTCTGTTTAAGGTAAACCCAAAGTGTGAAAGTAAAAGTAAACTACTGCTAGCTTGCCACTTGGTCGGTTAAAAAAGGCCTCTTAGAAGTAGATGCCTGTACACATAACAGTGAAATAAAATGCAAGTTAATATGCTAGTATGTTATCCAAGCACTTTTTAAAGCTCTTGTGAATTTGTGTTTATTTAAGACTAATTGTTGCTGCTTGGGAATTATTCATTCAAAAATTCAGACATTTGCATAGCACAAACTGTCACACTGCCAATTCTTTGTGATAAGATGTTGCTTCTTGCACTGCCATTGAAAAATGAGGCTATTCTCTTGAGAGTGCCGTTTTCTTGAACTGACTTGAACCAATGGTGCCGTATCCTGACTGCAGTCAATCTATCTTCCTGCCTGCAACCTGCTAAAGCTAAATAACTTCTTCAGGAAACCTTGATTGGCTGGATCAAATGTATTAGTACTAGGTAAAGGGGAGAAGCATGTTAGAGATAGGCTGGAACAAAATTCTGCAGGAATGTGGATCTCCAGGAGGAATGGTAGTTTACACTGACTTAAAGAAAGTTTATGAGAAAAAAAAGGTAAAAAAAAAAACTGCTGAAAATATAATTAAAGTCATTAATTTATAAAGTCAGGTGCATACATAAAGGAGTATGGGTGACATTACACCATGCAGGATATTCTGGTGGTCCTTGAAAAATAGTCAGGATGGCGCAGCATCCTCATAATGCTCTAGAAATTCAACCCACTTGAACTGCAGCCTCAAGTTTGTTTGGTCTTTCACAGCCTTGACATTTCCAGCTCACCTCATGAGGATTTGAGTGTTTTCAATAACATCTGCCGCAAGCTCCTCTGGGGTAATTTAATCCACAGATTTTGGGGTTTCTTACAGAAAGAAAACAAATTTGTTTTGCACTTAGTTCACCAACTTGTCACACCAAGTCTGACTCTATTGAATATCCTTCTATTGAATTTCAGAATAGGAGAGTGTGACGGAAGCGTAGCCTGATTAATTCATTTCTGTAGGCCCCTGATTAACTGAAATCCCACAATTTGCAACGAGTGTGCGGCTCTGATCTTCCTGATGCGTTCCTTTTAAATTAAAGCCTTCAAAACGGAAGCATATTCTCAGCAGCAGTCATATGAAGAATTAAATTAAATCTTAGATGCTTTGCCCCATGCTGCAAGCTCCAGATTAGCACATCAGCATTTGTGAGTAATGATATCTCTTTTACTTTATTAACATGAATTAGTCTACATTACAATTACTCATGTTGGATAAGGCTAGTGAAATCTGCTGTAACTTTAAAAGTTCCAGTCTGACAGGATGAAGGAACATTATGTTTCATGGGCGTGACCTTTCATGGTGTACCATGTAAACAATCACTGCCTTCAGTGTAATTTAGATGTATAGGATGTGTTGTCTTGAGGTCCAGGAGCCTCACAATCAGAACAAAAAATTCAGATAAACCACAACTTTAAAACTTCTGACAACATGAAGTGAATATCACCGATTTCATTACAGTGGCACCTGTCAAGAGGTGGGAAATTTTAGGCTGCAAGTGAACAGTCAGTTGGTGTGTTGGAAGGAAAAATGGAGGAGAGTAAAGATCTTAGCATCCTTGACAAAGGCCCAATTGTAATGTTTACAAGGCTGGGACAGTACATCTCCAAACCAGCAGAACCTTTGGGCTGTTCCTGGTTTGCAGTGGTTAAAACCTACAAAAGTGTGCCAAGGAAGGACAACTGGTGAACCGGCGACAGGGTCATGGGCACCCAAGGCTCCTTAACATGTGTGTGGGGAGTAAATAGACCACAGAGAGTCAGATTATTAACACCGTCCACCACTGAAAGCATCTATAATGGGAATTTGTGCTTCAGACCTGGAAAATGTAGCAATGGAACAACGGGTCCTGCATTTATGTGGATGTTACTTTGACATGGACCACAGTAGTCCCTGGAAGCAGTGGCCTCTCTTTCAGCAGGATAAAGTGCCCTGCAACACTGCAAATAATCTTTTGTTTGAGGAACCTGAGAAAGAGTTCAGGGTGCTGGCCCCCAAATGCCTCAGATCTCAATCCATTAGAGCAGCGGCCCCCAACCTTTTTTGCGCCACGGACCAGTTTCCTGTAAAACAATATTTTCACGGACCGGTACAGAAAAAAACTAAAAACAAGGTGTGTTAAAATACAACTCACCATTCTGCTGAAGTAGTGGGAGCTAGTATTTTAAGTAGGAATCCTGATATTGTCTTTTAAATGCAGCTTTCCATGTCTTGGAATTCGAAGGCTCTTCTTCTGTCTCTTCCTTGGGCCTTTCCAAAGAAGCTCCACAAAGATGTTGATTTTTACAGATGTTGTCATTTTTGCTAACCTGCAGGCTAAATTTTTGATGTACCGCAGCATGTGACCGAGACGAGCATTTCTTCAAAATGAAAGATCTTTCAGACTCTGATAATCAATAAAATATTTTTTATTCTGTCTTTCTGTGCGGCCCGGTCCCAAATGACTCACGGACCAATATCGGTCCGCGGCCCGCTGACTGGGGACCTCTACTTTAGAGCATCTGTGAGATGTGCTCTGATCCATGCAGGCCCCACCTTGGATTTTACAGGACGTTTACAGCATTTAGCAGACGCTCTTATCCAGAGCGAAGTACATCAGTGCTTAAGTCGTCTACATAAGTTCTTCATACCTTTAGAGATAGACTTAAATCGACACCTGCTTTTTACCAAGTTACTGTCAGCTGAGTTACACACCTAAACAAACCCTGTCAGAAGAAAAAAGTCAGAGGTTAATACACAAGTAAGGAAAACAGTTAAGAGGGTAAGGGCCCCAGGTTTTATAAATATAAAGAAAATTATGAATAAGAGATAAACTAGAGGACTGGTTTGTCACCGAGGTGCTCCTTGAAGAGGTGAGTCTTCAGAAGATGCTTGAAGACGGAGAGGGACTCCGCAAATCTGATTGTAAGAGGGAGTTTGTTCCACTACTGGGGGGCCAAGACTGAGAAGAGACTTGATGCAGGTCTTCCTCTTCTATTGAGCAGCGGAGTTTCGAGACGAGCAGTGCTTGAAGCTTTGAGAGGACGAGAATGACACTGTTTGATTATTGATGATATGTAAGGAGGTGCAAGTCCGTTCTTGGCCTTGAAGGCGAGTGTTAAGGTTTTGAACTGAATGCGAGCGGCCACAGGGAGCCAGTGAAGGTTCTGTAGTAGAGGTGTAGTGTGTGAGAATTTAGGAACATTGAAGACTGACCTCACAGCTGCATTCTGAATCAGATGAAGTGTCTCGTTACCTTCAGTGGAAGTCCAGCCAGTAGAGAGCTGCAGTAAAGAGTTCTGTAAGATTCTGCCTCTAATGTCCTGGTGCAGATACCACAGCACATCTTCAGAGGACTTATTGAGTCCATGCCTTGTTGTTATTAACATTAGGCAGGTGTGATTGATGTATAATTCATAACTGCTGAAGGTTTTCCACGGCATATTCGCTTTGAAGTGCTTTTAGTCACTTTGCTGTTTCTCTCTCAGTAATTCTAAAGCTGCTTGTTCCTGCTCTCAGAGCAAAGATTTTAAAAAGCAGAGCGGCTGCCTGATGTGAAAGTGTAAAAAGATGGCTAGCTCAGGGTTAACTGCCTGCTTAACCTCAGGCTAATGAGACAACTAGCCGCAGGCTACACCTAGTATGGAAACTTCATCAGTATAGTCACTGTGGAGCTGTAGAAAAATCTGATGCCTTCCAGGCCTAAAGCATTTACTCTGGGATAATATAGAAGGGCTGAGAATGCACACTGAGAGGAAATAACCAAATAAATAATGAAACGAGTCTTCTTTCTTAATAAATTAAAGCGCTAAAGGTTTTTGTCACTATTATGGTTGTAATTCATTAATTAATTGCAGTAAACAGCGCCTCTTTTTCATGCAGCTCATGTCCAGTTAAAACTGTTGGCAAAAGCCACTTTAATTTAATTACTACCTCCCTGCTGTTCATTTACGCGCCGGCTGGGCAATCTCATCCCATCCATCTTGTCAGTCTACACTAATGATGAGATGGGGGTGGAGTGTTTGACAGAATGGGAAAATGTGACCGAGGCTGCTAGAGACAGAAATAAGCGAGTGCATTCAGGAAGAGAGAAAAAAAAGAAAAAAGAAAAAAAGGACACATTTTGCCAGGAATAAAAATGAAACTGAAAACATAATTACTATCAAATGTTACTGAACAGAAACATTCATTTAAAACCTCTGTTACTGGTTTTGTTACCACCACGGTCATGACAGTTCCTGATAATTAGAAGTCTGTATTGGGTTTGAAATTAAAGCTCTAAACCTTTAATTTAGGACTAGCGACCCAGCCTGAGTGATACAGCTAAATATGAAGCAAACCTGAACCCCCTCACACACAGATAGATGGAGGCCAATCACAGGTATATCTTCAGAGTGTTTATCATCATTATGTACATTTAGATTTTACATATGTAACGATTTTAGTGTTCTCACACTGTCCTGAAACTTGAGTGTTTCCTCAAATTGAAAGTTGCTTAGGATAAAAGCCAAATAAATGTAATGTAACGTGATGTAATGTAATGTAATGTTATATATATATATTTGTTCATCGCACCTGACAAAGAACAGCGTTCACCCTTCTCTGATCCATTGTTAAAATCTACCACTTAAAAAAACATTGCTCATTAATAACCAAACCAAAGCACAATCAGCCTGAATCTGACCCGAAAATCTGTGTTTTGTCAGGACTCATTAGGGCTTGGGTCAGGGGGCAGAAATGGACTGGTATTGGGAGCTTGACACTCATATTCAGTCATGGCAACTCAAGACTGAATACTGCATCTGTCATAACCTGTTCTGACATGGTTCTGTAGCAGAGTTCAAGTAAAACTGTAATAGCTCCTACACTCTAAGGGTAAACTGAACTCACTGGTGATATAATGAGGTTCTATTATATTGCATTTCTGTATTAAACAGTGTTCATCCCTCCAGGTCCACTTTGCGTCAGAATGCGTTGGGCATCACTGCTCCAGCGGGTGAAAACACTCGACTGTCTAAACACTAAAACTCAAAACCCTTTAAAGCCTTCCTTAAAAATGATGAGAGGCGAATATGCAGAGACCCAGTTGAACAATGTTTCTTACAATAATTAATGCCTTGAGGTTTTTTTTTTTTTTATTAAAAGTCTTACACTGACGTGTAATGCAAGCCTAATGACATGACAAGCATCATGACATGACAAGCATTGAGATGAATGGTATATTTTGTACACAGACATACACTTGCATGCAGTACAGTACCTCCTTTACACACTTGCTGTCTGTGCTGAATATCTGAAACTTTAACAGTGAAATGAAACTGTTCTGCGCACAGGGTGCTACAGACAGGTCGCTCATAATGTGAAAGGGCCAACCTGCAATTAATCAGATTTGAAAATGAAACTCACCGGAGCATTTCATACCTCCCTCTGTGGCAGAACCGGCGGGGCCGAGATAGTTAGCCAAGGTAAGTGCCACGAAGACGAATAAAATACGAGAAGTCATGGTAATGTGCCTCACACGCCTTTCTGGACGCTATTACTTCCAGCAATCTGTGAAATGAGTCTCAAAAGGAAGTCAAATTAGAATTAGAAAGGCAATGGGAGAAGAGGGCCATTTTAAGGAGAGTTGAGAGGAGCACATTTGCACCTTCACTCTGATGATTTCTCTGATCCTGTCCATACTGTGAAGCCACATTCATTACAGAGTCTCTGTGGATCGAGGCGAACTGTAGTCTCACTCTTCCACCAAAAAACAAATTACTGGGACACATGATGAAGACAATTAACAAAGTTTAAATTGTAAAAAAAATCGTTCACTGTCTTGTCACAATAATTGCTGTGTGAAATTCAATTTAAAAAAATGGTAATTTTACAGGGCAGCAAAAACGTTTAACTTTTAATTCAAGTAAATGTAAAGAGATTTACATTTTGGAGGCATTTCTATTGGTCCATAAATCGTCCACTCATTTTAAGCGCTTTCAAATGGTGTAGAAAAATGAAAAAACAATTCTTTTTTTTTTTTCAGTGACAGTATGACAACTCTGGATTAATGAATGATCCAAGACACAGCATACTGAGCCAGTTAGCATTTTGATATGTTATACTCTGTCATCCTGTGACTGAGTTGAAAACTGAGATTTGATTAGATATTTTGTAACTTATTTGCCTCATTATGATTGGTGTATTGATGTTAGTATTGTGTTATTGAGTTAGTTATAGTGTGATTGAGTCTATCTCACCTTTTCTCTTTGTGTGTGTGTGTATGAGTGTGTCTCCACACTTTGGATTAGGGCGTGTAGCCACAGAGCATGAATTTGTCTTCAGGGAGAGAAAGAGAGAAACAGTTTCAAACCATTTTTAAATAGTATTTTTGATTGAAATGCCCATTCCCATCTTTGAGTCGCCTGTTTTATGGCACTTAACTGACTATGTGAACTCACAATAAGATTGAACTGAAGAAAAAACTATTATTTGACAGATATGTGATACTGTGGCGATGACTAATAATTTAGAGAGTAGTTGAACATTTCAGTTCCAGACTCTTCCTACTGATTTAGCGTTCATCATTAGTCACAGCAGGTGAAAATCCATGATTCATCAGGCTGCTTTCTGCATGAGGTGCATTAATAATTGTTGCCTTTGGGAACAACTACGGTTTTGTGGTAGTAAACGTTTGTGAATGAATCCTCAGGCAGGTGGGCAGTGATGGAGCAGAATGCCGAGTAAAACCTCTGTAAAGTCAGGTTGCGCTGGAAAGGGATCTGTGTGCAAATCGGAGGATGGTCCTAACCATTCAAATAAAGAAACTGTTCCTGATCATGCTTCAGGAGGCCCACTTGCCTGGACGTATCAACTAATTAAGAATCCCTTACAGAGCCGGAGTGGACGAATAAAAGCAGAGAAAGCACTGAACTGTGCAAGGAGAGGCCTCCAGGACCGCTCGATGAATGGACCAAAATAGGTCCAGAATGGCTTGGAAAAAAAACATTATTCTTTTAAACGTCCAATTTATATTAACTTCGTGCAAAAGATAAGAACAATCCTTCCCTCTAATGTGGAGTTACCATGCTGGATATACACAGTTTTCGTCTGAAAGTGACAATATGCTGGATGACAGGCTCACCTCCATCCAGCATCGACTGAACTAGACCTCTTTTACCTCTACGTCTGGAGCGTCTGACAGTAATGTCTTATCCAGGGCTGGACCTCTGAAAAAAAACAGTGGAGGAACAAAAGGCTGAATTTATTACTGAAAGGCAGGAGTCCCTGTCAGAGCGCAGGCAGCAGCACTGTAAAGAGTGACTGGACACAAACCTGGGCGAGATAACCTTTCAGAGCTACATCAGAGAGACATTCTCCCTGCCAGCGGATGTGCAATACAGACGACCCCAGGGAGGATGTGAATAGAGTGCTGTTTTTTATGGAGCCTTAAGGTAGCATTAGATGGAGAAATTAGATACGTCTCAATAGATATTGGGCTGCTTTGGTTCTCCGCTGCCTTGATAGGAAGCTCTCTAGCTGGCAGCATTTTAAACCAGACTGGAGACGAGAAGTTCTAGTCGGAAAGTAATTAGATCACAAATCACTGCTATCTGGTGTTTGTTTGTTTTTTGTTTTTGTTTTTGTTTTTGCTCCCTCCACAACATCACTATCAAAGTTTTCTGTTCGTGGATACTGCTGAACAAGTAGCTGGCTAGTTACAGATAAGTGAAACCTCATAATTCTGTCTCATTATACGAGGCCACTTCACATGACTTGGACAATGATAATGACAACGGCTTAGCTAGTCAGGCTAAGAAGTTAGATGGCCATTTGCAATAAGATTTGCCTGAGATAATGCTCAAAAATTTAAATCTTAATTTTGGGACAAAAATCTTCAAGCAAGACTGCTGAATATAAACAGCACCTCATATGTGGCCAAATTAAAATGCTTTCATATTTGATAACAGTAAGTGCAGTTCTCAGGTACAGAGACAGCCATAGTGTGTGTGTGTTGGAACCAGAACTTCTCTAAATCTGTTGGTATCACTGATTGCTGTTCCTACTAATTTATGACAGTCTGATTTGTAGTATCTAGGTCAGAGCCTCGACTCAGTTTTGCATTAAAACCCCACTGCAGGCACCCCGCTGCGTCTGTGTGTAAGAGTATGAACTCTCCTGTCCCCGAGACCATCGATTAGTTTTTTGCATTGCTATTCAGGATGAGAAGTGGCTTCAAATTATTACAAGGTTTCAAATTATTATAGCTTTATAGGATCAATAGGAGCAAATGCATGCTGCCTTAATCTCATATATAGAAAGTCTTAGGCACCTGTGCATACTGTTTAATTTTTTCTCAGCGTGTGATAAAGTGTCTTCCTGCCAGCAAAGTTCACATTAGAATAAATACAAACAAACAGGAAAGCAATAAAAAGTATCAAGATTTGTTTTGCTTATATAAAAGTAGTTGATACTGTGTGAGCTGGTGAGGAGAACACAGGTTCGGTTCCAGATTCCTCCTCGGTTCCTCCAG
>JBBIGA010000153.1:740347-751507 GCA_037576975.1 Alestes dentex
TTACCCTCAGAACTCAGAGTGTATCAGTAAACTCTGATTTCAGTAAATATAAACAGTGTAAAACAGTCTAGAACAGGTGTTTGTTCTCCTACACTCTTGCTGTTTGCTGCTCTTTCTCTCGGCCGCTCTCCGGAGCCCCTCCCTCTGCGGGTTTTCCCCACCCACTTGTGGGTGGAGATTATCCTGGAAGTTCTTGTGTTTTTTTCTTGTGTCTTGTGTTTGTTTCTAAGACCTAAAATAAAAGAAATGTGTACATTTTTGTTCATTTGCAGGCCGAGAAAAGGCAAACGGTGAGTGTGTAAGAGAGCAAACACCGGTTTTTCTCTTACACACAACAAGAAATTAAACATATAACTAAAAAATGAGAATCAGGGGTGGAGACAGGAACAAAACACGGTGAACAGGATAACCGGGGGGGGGGGCTAACACAGTGTAAGGGCGTGGCCAAGGGTTAGGGCAGAGCTAAGGCGGGGCTCACATGGAACAAACATAAAAAAGACACAAGGAGAACGTAAACAACAGAAGAAAACGGGAAAGGCAAAAAACAGGGTGAAGACAGGGAGGACTTTATAATGAACAGCAGGTGACTTCTGATTTTATCTCGTCGTTTTCTGGAAGAAACTACAGACATTAATGTTTATTTACCATGGGAACTAAAGCTTTTGTGTCTTTTTGTTCTGATAACAGTCAATAAGGTTTGGGTTTGACCATGACATTAACTGGTTAAGCACTATTTCACTGGTGGTTGTTTCTTTTTTGAGGTCTTTATGATGTTGACCAAGATTATGAGAACCAAGAGCCCGGTCTCGTGAGTTTTCGTGAAACCACTACGATACACAATGTAATCAAAATACGTGCTGCGATAACGCTTTAGGGCTCTTTTTGTGCTAGGACAACACTTCACTTCCCTGTGTATTTTAATGCGCAGTGCGTCACATCGCCAGGTTCAGCGGTAACTGGTTGAGAGATCGGTTTGGAACCGAGACATCATCACAGTACTGAGACATGAAACCATTTTAGATAAACATGCATGGAATTCTTGACTACCGACTACACACTGAACGTTTTGTGCATTGTTTTCTCTTATAAAACTTATATAATGTTCACTTTTTCATTAGATATCCTTTGCAGAGATCCTGTCATCCTGAATTTGTCTAGTAGAGGCTGATTTCATGTTACTCTGCAACATCAGAGAGACTTGAATGGTTATTTTATTTTATTCGAATTCCTTTGGGTCATAAGAGCAGGGAAAACACATTTTTTTATTCAGTGATTTTCAATGCTTCTTCATGCTAATGCTTCTTTTCTGTGGATGCTGCCGGGCTAGTTTGATGAACACGACAACAGGAATGCAGGACTTGCCAGAATATTGCTGTCAGTCATTTGAGAACCGACAATCAAATTGGACCATGAGCTCAGTTAGTACAGAAGAAGATGTTTTGACCATTTAAATCTACTGATGTTATTCAGCTCCTTAAAATCAGTATTGGTGACAAATGCTAATCTAATGCTCTCCCTCGAAATGCATGAACCTCGGCTAACAGTTCGTATAATCGAAGTATACCAAACGATGAGATAAGACAGAAAGAAGAGAAAGCACAAGTAAGACAGCAATGATTATCATTCTACATGTGTTCCACACTATCAGCCTCTGTATCAGCAGATCAGCAGTTTAAGTGGGGCTCTTTCTATGCAGATATTCAAATCCCTGCAGCCATACAATTATAAAGTAATGACATCAGATTGCAGTCAATAGGCATTATGCTGGATGAGCAGTATATTGAAGCCTGGATTTTGTATTCGCTACACACACACACACACACACACGAGAAAAGAGAAGGTAGGGAAACATGCTGGCTCAGCATTACAATCATGAATGTCTTTCAGCAGCACTTAGAGTCAGAGCCATTCTTAAATTACTGACATCTCTCTCCTCTTGATTTTGCTCCTTAACTCTCTCATGAACTCACTCGAGCATTCACGCACCATGACTGTTTTTGATGATGGATTTAATAGATCCTTCATATCTATACTCACCCTATTAGAACCCCCAAACTTGTGCTTCCACAAAGTACCTCACACACCCATCAGCCACAACATTAAAACTAACCCACCGACAGCTGAAGTGAACATCACTGAGTGTCTCGTTACAGTGGCACCTGTCAAGGTGTGAGAACTATTAGGCAGCGAGAGAACAGGCAGTTCTTGAAGTTGATGTGTTGGAAGCAGGACAAATGGGCAAAAGTAAAAATCTGGAGTCACTTTGGGACAATTTGTGATGGATAGATGACTGGGTCAGAGCACCTCTAAAAATGACAGGTCTTGTGGGGGTATGCAGTATGCAGTGGTCAGTATCAACCAAAAGTGGTCCAAAGAAGGACAACCAGTGAACCAATGACAGGCTCATGGAAGCCCAAGGCTCACCAATGTATGTGAGGAGTGAAGACTAGCCCGTCTGTTCCGATCCCACAGAAGGGCTACAGTAGCACAAATTGTTGAAAAAGTTCATCCTGGATCTGACAGAAAGGTGTCAGAACGCACAGCTTGCTGTGTAAGGGGCTGTGCAGCGGTAGACCGGTCAGAGTGCCCATGCTGACCCTGTACACCACCGAAAACTCCAACAATGTGCATGTGGAGGCCCGAGTATGTGTGTAACCTGAGAAATCAATGTACTGAGATGGGAAGAAAGCATGCTAGTGGTGGCAGTGTGATACTCTGAGCAATGATCTGCTGGGACAACTTGGGTCCTGCATGGCTTGGACACATATCTCCTACCTAAACGTTGTTACAGACTAAGTTCAGCCCTTCATGGCAGCAGTAGGCCCTAATGGCAGTGGTCTCTTTCAGCTGGATAATGTGTCCTGTCACAGGGCAAAAAATGTTCAGGAATGGTTTGAAGAACATGACAAAGAGGTCAGGGTGTTGACTTGGCCTCCAAATTCCCCAGATCTCAATCTGATCAAGCTTCTGTTGGATGGGCATGGACAAGCTTCTGTTGGAGGCCTCACCTCTCACCTTACAGGACTTAAAGTATCTACTGTGCCTTTGTGCCACATCCCAAAGCTCACCTTCAAAGCTCCTATAGAGTCCAGGCCTTAACGGGCCACTGGCACTGTAGTGGTATGAGTCTATCAGGAATAGGGCTGTTGCTGGATTTTTCACACATATTAGCATCACTACTGGGTTGAGAGTGTTCCACCGTCAAAAAATATCCAGCCAAGACTCAGAAACTGACCACTGTTGAAGGACTGGGCTTTTGTGGCTCAATGTTTTCATCCCAATTAAGCAGGAGTTTACTTGACTCTAGTCTTCATACAGTTGCTTTGCTACCAGTACTGTCAAAAAGCAAGCACATTTGGGTATTTTCATTCAGTTCCACTCCACAGATTTCCACAGGTCCACTAGAGGCTGGAAAGGAGCAAAACTATCGACGGTCCTCCAGGGAAACCCCTTCTGAATGTGCGCAAGACAACAGAGACCTGCAAGCTCAGTGTTCATGCTAAGAATGTTTAGATTTTCTGCTTCTAATCCTTGCTGTGTTGCAAAAATAATATCCAGAGCTTTGAGATCGCTGTAAACACAACATCCAGAGACACACACAGACCCCTTCATTAGCGACCTTGAGAGTTGTGAAAGGCACTTATGAATGAAATGTATTATTATTATTATTACTATGTCTTCTCTGGGCTCAAATGAATGGAGCATTCGTCACATGACCTCTACAATAAGAAAATGATCCACAGGAACAGTTTTCTAAACAGCCTCTGGCTAAAATCACTGTAAGCTGTAATGATCCATCTGTAGAGCGAGTGTGTGTATGTGTGTGTGTGTGTTTGTGTGTATGTTGGAGCTTCCTGTTGGCTCCTGGTGTGTGTTTGTGTTCCATTAACTACAGTATCACACACACACAGCGGCTGCAGCTCCATCCAAAATGTAGCTCTCATCAGCCCACAGAGGCCCGCGGCTCTATTGTTCACTGTGTTTTCTGTCTGACAAGCTGCTGTGTGTGAGCGAGTGCATGTGTGTGTATGTGTGTGTTTGTGTGTGTATGTGTTTGTGTGTATGTGCCCTTTCCAAGCTTACAGAGAGCTGGACGCTGGGAATTCTGCTTCAGGGCGCATTTCTATGGTTTCATAAAGGTCTTAGTGGCTTCGTTTCGGAATCAGAGAGAGCCGTAAGAGTGAGAGATGCTGCTGTTATCTGCATCACTAATTAAAGCTCCAAATCTGCTGCCTCTCATTACCAGCCTGCACTTCACCTTCCATTATCTGTCTACACTCACCTGCTGGAGCAACACTACTACTGACGGAGCAGAAAGCCCTGCAGCTCCTCCAGCGCAGCTCAAGCGGAGAACAGCAGACCTCAGTGGGGAGCCTGGGACGAGGGGACGAGAACATTTGTTATCTGGCAAAATACAGTTGGCTGTTTTTGATGCTTCAAAGTGTTAGAGTTGATTTCGCAACTTCAGAATTGTGTCAGAATTGTGTTATGATTTTAAAGGTAGATTTGTACTTTACAAATATAAGAAACGTATACAGTTTGGAAGCCATTAGGGAAAATGGTATGTGTTAGCAGTGAGAGCACTTTAAAGCAGCTTTATTCACTCGTTAGAAGGGATGTCTGGATATTTGGAGATAATAATACATAGCGTATCTATGTTATGTGGCCAAAACAGAGAGACTCAGGGGGAGCATGCGACGAGGGGACGAGAACATTTGTTATCTGGCAAAATACAGTTGACTGTTTTTGATGCTTCGAAGTGTTGAAGAGTTGATTTCAAAACTTCGAGGTTTGTGTTGGTGAGTAATATTGTCCACTCTGAAGTCCACCATCAACAGACTCCTCTTTTTTAAAGAAAAGTGATCAAAGAGTGATTTTCCCATTTCAGAGAAAACCAGTTGTTACGAAGCACATAATAATTTTGTAACTGCAGGAAATCAAATTCCAGCAATAATCCATTCAACACGTTAACCAGCGCTTCAGTAATGTGACAATGAAAAGACTCCACGTCCGCATGACTTACTCAGTTATCACGTTTCTTTCGAAATACACTGTGTGCACCTTTTACTGTTGCTCAGCCACTCGTCTGTAAACTCATCAAAGGGCAGCACGTGACAAAAACGCCTCATTTTTCACTGCAGTTTCCTTATTAACGTAGAATCCCTTTAATGTAAATATTTACTTCGGGGTTCATATGGGTTCAAATTGCACATAATATAGTCATTTAGCATAATTTCACAGTTGCAGCGCTGAAATGAACCCCATTAGCATTTCCTGGAAAGCTTGTCTTTATCCAGTTTTGTTACTGCACATGTGCAAATGTACAAACAAAACAAAGAAATCATAGAAAAGGACTGCATGTTCTGGAAAACTTGATTACTGAAGCTTTCTTTATCAGCTTTCTTGAAATTTAAATAATGATGCTGTCGATGTGCATGTAAATGTAGAAAGCTGGTGTAACTAAAAGTAGAATTGGACACTAAGATAAGTAAAAACAAACCTATATACTATATGTATACTATTAAACTATATATACTATTAAACCATATATATATATATATATGTACTGTATATGTATGTGAGTCTCCAGATGCCTGGTAGACAAGAAGGACTTTAGACGTGATGTAATGTGCAGCTGCTCAGTAGTGAAACAACACTACTGTTTTAATTTCAACACTGGATTTTATAAGCACATGAAGAAAGTGTTCAATTTAATGCTCTTGTTTCAACACTGGTAGATTTGCAGAGCATGAAAACCACATTTTACATTTATTTTGAGCCAAAACCTCAAAAGAGGCAGAGCTTCTCATCCTAAATGGAACAACACCAACCAGTCCAGATTGAAGTCTGGACACTTAACAAAAACAGCCTTCCTGTCTGTCGCAGCGGTTCTTTTCTGGGGCAGGGAGGACCCTGTGTCCTCAATCATCATGTTCCTTCACTCTCGGTTGCCTTTGACACTGTACAACTGTGAGCTTGTTTCAATACTTGGCTGTCGGCCATAGTCTGGTGCTCATCTTATCTTCAGGATCGATCCTACAAGGTAGCTTAGATAGGCTCTCAGACTCCCACAGCCTCATTACTGGTGTTTCCTTAGGGCACCAGTGGTAATTTTACAGTCACTCTCTGACCGCTGTGGTTGCTTTTCTCGTTTGTTTTTGGATTTTATTTTCCAATTTTCTCCCCATTTTACTTATATCTACTTCCACCTACTAGCTAGGACCCCCCAGGTCACACCGTACCACCAGTGCTGAGAGGACAAAGGCACAAATGGTGTTACTTCAAGTCACGTGACAGCCCAGCACATCTTTTTGAACTGCTGCTAACACATCACTGGACACCTCAACATGCTTGGAGGAGAAGATTAATAGCCAATTCTATTATGTCAGCTAACAGAAAGTTAGCATCAAGAAGAGTGATGGTAAGAGAGGGAGAGCCATTCTACCCACCCAGTGAGATCAAAGCCAACTCTTTGACTCCATGCATGAATGACTATGGCATCAGAGGGGATTAAACTCATGTTAAAGGTAGATTTGTACTTTACAAATATAAGAAACTTATACGGTTTGGAAGCAATTATGGAAAAGGTAAGCATTAGCTTTATTCACTCATTAGAAGGGATGTCTGGATATTTGGAGATAATAATACATAGCGTATCTATGTTATATGGCCAAAACAGAGAGACTCAGGGGAGTTTCTATCCTCAGGCCATCCGTCTCCTAAATCAGAACATGCCGCCCGCCCCTCATAGCATTACCTTAAGAGACTGATACAGCATCTCAGGGGGCCATATCATATTCATGGTCATATTTCATGCCTGTCATATTTCATAACTGTACATTATTACATTACATGCTGCTATACTGCTATACAGGTCCTTCCCTCTGTTTACACTGCTGTGCTAATATGGCACAATGCACTTCAAGTTATAAGTGAAGCAACGATCTGCCAGATCGTTGCTTCACTTATAACTTTAAACACTCTAACTTAGCTTTCATATTTTACCTTTAACTTGTGTTCCTTGTTTATTTTACTCTTCTTTAGATATGTTTTTTAATTTAAATTTGTACATATTTTATAATATTGTACAGTCATGGAAATGGAGCGGCTCAGGATACATTTCACTGCGTGTTGTACTTGTATAACTATGCATGTGACAAATAAAGAAACTTGACTCTTGGATCTTTTAGACACACGCACTGATTTTATGTGCCTTTAAAACAGTCATAGGTAAGAACCTGAAATGCACCAGACAGGCCGTAGGCTGGATGCTGCAGGAGATTAGCATATTGATAGCTTTATATGAAGGCAAAGACAGATTTATGCATAGTTCAGTATTCTGTTTGGGAAATCTCCATGCGGATTTCATGGCTGAAAAATTCAGCTTCGCCAAGTTTCACATAGAACAACCAAGGCACTCTTAAAGCGTCTAAACAAATTTATTGTGTGTCAGACAAGTGAAACATGAGGTAATTTGCCAGCACTGTGTAGCTCTTGCATTTCTGTGTCGTGTTAAAACTTCCCGGTAGGAATGCTGCCACTTGGTTTGCTGTAAAGCTCAAAGAAGGCTCTGGGGTTTACTGGTCCACTTCACATTCATAGTTGCAGCTCTAGGTGTACAAGAACTCAGCCATACCAAATGCTGCAAAGCTCCAATCGGTTTGCGAAAACCATGAGTTTATAGATCCATCAACCACGAGTTTAAAGCCTGAAGCGTGCTAAAGCACGGCTTTATCCCTAAAGAATGACATGCTCATGTCATAATGAAAGCTTATGCTGAACCACTTTCGAATCAGCCCTCATTTTTACTGCAGTAACTTACATACATCAAAACAAACAGCCACAGACACGTGACAAGCAGTGATTTACCTGCCCTTCTTTTCCACATATGGTGCAGGCAAACAATCTAGCTGGATTTCATCAATCCCATATCAAGGCTGATATGGCAGTAGTGCCTGTCAAACAAACTGTCCTTAACATGTTATTGACAAAGACCAGGCATTCCTCCATCAGACTTTTTGTCCCAGTTCAAATCTGAACTGTATCGCCTGATACAGAGTACCGCTCTGATACCATTTTGTTGCTGGAAATACAATAATAAAAACGGGGACGTCCAATGAGGAACATCTGATAAAGAAGTGTGACTTATTATTGGCTTAAGGAATGGAAATGTATTCTTGTGTGTAGGGATGGGTGTTATTAGGATTTAATTGATGCTGCATACTGAAATTGATATTTATACTCATTGATTTTATTCTTTGGCGCAAAAAATAAAGACACCACAAGAAAAGATCAACAGTTGAACTGTCCTGAGAGAGAGAGAGAGAGAGAGAGAGAGAGAGAGAGAAATGTTCAACAAATGTGTGTTGTGACATGCAGAGCGCCACTCCTGCCCCTCCACTGATTCAATCTAGCATCGACTATTAGAAAAGCTGGCTATGTTAGAATGCATTAACGCTGCATAACCACAGATATTGCTCTGTTTGTCCAGGAGCTTCTCCATATTTAAGTAACGACCTGTCAGGAACCGGCACCAGTTCAATACTGGTTCTCAACATCCATTCTTAATTGCATATAATCAAAACTGATCTCATGTTTCCCGATGGCACTACCCACTGGTACCATATGAAGAAAAGCAAAGGCCCTAAAATCAAACCCTGTGGGACTCCAGAAGATATGTGTGAGGAAGTCCTTCCCACCGTTCCCTTCATTAAATATATTTAAACGTTTCTGAATCCATAAGTCAGTTCTACCCAGTTTTCAAGGATCTTTTGGAATTCATTTAGTAAAATGCTGCCATAGCAATGCAAAGGATTGTGACATCTTTATTGGTCATACACAAACATTAGACTTTTTTAATCATATAATCTTCGAAGATTTGTAAATTGCACTTCTTTGGTAATTGTATAACCACCCTGAAATGGAAACGGTAATGAATGGGGATTGTCTCTGGCAGGTCTGAATCATGTTATTATTGATGCTCAACTCATATCAGATTGGTGGGAAAACAGTCCAGGCATATCTGTCTTGTACTGTCATATCAATACATAAAACATTCTAAAACATTCAAAGAAAAAAAGTACATCTGTACCACAATCTTATATTAAAAGATTCTTTTATTCACAATAGAAGTGTAACAAATATAGTTTATCAAAAAATTCTGCTGCTCATTAATATAATTTATTCCCTAAGATCATAAGATTTATATAAATGTTCAGTGGCAGTCTGCCAGAATGGAATATGTACACTATAATAACAAGGAAAAAGAAAGAAAAACACAAAACCAGACAGAACAACCTCCCACAAAATCAACTGTGTACGAAAACAAAAACAACGAAAAACCCAAAACAATCCTATGTGCAAAGGAATGATTATCAGCAATATTGTACAGTTCCTTTTCTGAGGTTGCCAAAAGAGAACGAACAACAGATTAGCAAATTTAAAAAGGCATTATGCAAGATAGTCAACACAACATTTCCACCACAATTCAATCCCAAAAAGAGAAAACAAACTGAACAAAACTGAACAAAACTAAATGAACAGCACATTTTCTAATCTGCATATTGAAACGATGCAAGGAAATATCCGCCTCCAATCGTAACCCGCAACCCCGTCTTCTCAGATACTGAAAGCGTTCTCGCTGCTCGCGGATGAAAGGGCTTGGTTTAGAGTGGTAATGGTAAACCTCAGAGAGTGTTTCAGTGTGAGTACAGTAATGGTTAATGTCATATATACAGTGTCACAGTGTCAAATGGAAAACTAGGATAAGAAAATTGCTTATTTACTGTTACTAACGAGTCGGACTGGAGGGACGATTGTTGTCCATTCATAAATTCAGAAAGCGGCACTTAAGCCATCACTGGGGCAGCTGGTTGCCTAGTGGTTAGGGAGTTGCCCCTGCAATCAGAAATTGGTGGGTTCAAATCCCAGCAATGCTAGTGGCCAATGGGGTTCCCTTGAGTAAGGTATTGTTCCCACACACTGCTCCCCGGCGCCCCTCATTGGTGGCAGCCCCCTGCTTCACTTGGTGAATGGGTTAAATACAGAGAAAGAATTTCACACTGCTCACACTGTGTGCTGTGGTGTGTTCAACCCTGACTATAAGGGGCCGCTTTATTTTACATCGAGTCACTGTAAACAAGCAGGAGCTCATCTGATCACCTGTTTGAAGACTGAGAGGTGGCTCCTAAACGTGGCTCCTAAATGGTTGAAGCGAAAACCTGCCGCCACACTGGCAATTCATTGACACCCGTTTTAGGGACTGGTGGTCCAGAAGGTTAAAATCTTAAAGCAAGTTTGGGGTAAATGTTACAATATGCCTCCTGTTCTTTGGATCCAGTTCAGCGGGATATTCCAGTACGAAACAGTACTAAAACGTGTTTGGAAGGTTTTTGGGATAGCGTAGATCTTAAAGCTGCCTCTGCATGGCGAAACTTCCTTAGAAACGCAATGTGACGGCTATTTGAAGCAATTAAAAAATTTAATGCAACACTAGTTACCATTCAGCAAGATCACTTACATATATTCCCCATTCTGGCTATATCAAATTTTACTGAACCTTTCTGAGGACAGGAGATAGATACTACAACCATAGATACTGAATCAGCAGGATACCAAAAATTACAGATGTCCGAATAGCTGTCAGACTATCTAGTTATCTGTTCTTCCAAGAGACCAACTTTCATCTTGTGAAATCAAAAGACTTTCTGTACAAAATCATGTGGTGCATATCTGTATATTGACTGGCCATTTCATCAAACAGGTTACGGCAAGCAGTTTTCAAGTGAGCTGAGAGTAAAACTTAGGTTTAAAGCAACTTGCAGGAAAGTTTCACCATGTAAAGACAGCCTCCGCGTGGAATATGCAGCAGCTCTGACCTCTCCGAGGCCATTCTCAGGCTGGTCTGTCCATTTAAACTCTAATCACCCTTCACAGATTATCACTTGGTACTTGGGATTTGGTTCTAACCTCCACATAGTTGATATTTACACAGTGTGGACAGTTTGTTAAGCCTAAACCTAGATTAAATAGAACCTCCAGTTCTCCATCAACCAAGATTGGGCTTAATCCATGTCTGGGAAAGTGGTGTTTTGGAAATATACATGGAGTATATATATATATATATATCTATATCTATATCTATATCTATCTATATATATA
>JBBIGA010000153.1:797085-812322 GCA_037576975.1 Alestes dentex
AACCCTAACCTTACCCTAATCCTAACCCTAACCCTAACACTAATTCTAACACTGACCCTGACCCTAACCCTAACCCTAACACTAACCCTGACCCTGACCCTGACCCTAACCCTAACACTAATCCTGACCCTAATCCTAAACCCTAACCCTAGCCTTAACCCTAACAGTCACCACGCTCTGCGCATTAAAATACAGGGTAGTGAAGTGTTGTCCTAGCACAAAAAAAGGCCTAAAGTGTGATCGCAGCACGTTTTGAATAGATTTTATGTCGTGATGGCTGCACGAAAAGTCGTGAGATCGGGTTGCTAGGCCCTGGCTAACCAAGTACATTCCGATGAACTACCTCACTTAATACCTTAAAATCCTCTCATATTACACTCTGGAATTCAATAGCCCCTGAACTTTATCTTCTGTTTTCTGTTTACTGCCACTTCAGGCACACTTATGTCCTGTTATTCAATTTGTTAAACTATAATTGACAATAATGTTTCAATGGTGCTTCTTGTGCAATATTATACGTAATACCTTTCACACTGCACTATAACACTGCTGTATTATCTACTTACTGTGATGTCTCGGATTTACATCCCATTCACACTACTGTTACATTACTATATTGTCTACTTATTGTATTATTTGTCACTTCTCGTTCAGTGCTGTAACTGCCTCCTGTGCATTGTTATACTTATGGTACAACACTAGTCATTCTGGAACCTTTACATCCTGCTCACTCTACAGTATACTACAGCTGCTTTACTGTGCATTGGTGTTTTGTCTATTTATTGTGTTGTTTGCAGTGTTTCTGTTGTAACTTGCACTCTGTTGAATGTTGAATGCTGCTCAACCCGACCTCACGACTTTTCGTGCAGCCATCATGATGTACAATGATATCAAAATACGTGCTGCGATCACGCTTTAGGGCTTTTTTTTGTGCTAGGACAACACTTCACTACCCTGTATTTTAATGCGCAGTGCTTAACACCGCCAGTATCAGCACTAACTGGTGACTGTTAGGGTTCGTGTTAGGATTAGGGTTAAGGTTAGGGTTAGGATGAGGGTTAGGGACTTGCCCCGTCTCACGGCATTTCAACCTGTTCCAACCGCTTTGCAAACAAAAACGATAAGGAATCAACACATTATTTCTCTCCCACTGTCCCTCAGTCACCAGTTACCGCTGATACTGGTGGTGTTATTCAGCGTGCATTAAAATACAGGGTAGTGAAGCGTTGTCCTAGCACGAAAAAAAGGCATACAGCATGATCGCAACACATATTTTGATTACATTGTATATCGTGATGGCTTCACAAGACCGGGCTCATGCTGCTATATGTTACACTGTGGCCCATTACGAAACATCCCATCACATTATGTACGTGTTCCCAGTTGCCATTGATTATAAAGTATGCCGTGTTGGATTCCAGGACACAGATGGTGAAGCATCTCCCAATGACAGGGGCGACGCTGGCCAGCACCATTTATTTAGTTCATTATTTCTGTATTACTTTATATATTTGAAATTCCCTGAAAAAGATTTCCTTTGCCAGGCTGCACACACAATAACTTTTCATGAGATTTAAACCTTAATAGAAATACAAAGTCATAAATAATCAATTTCAAAATGCACCATGCATTTTCCCCACTATGAATCCTGCATGCTCTGTTTGAGATGAGGTTGACTGGAGGCCGCTTGCAGCTAAAGCTGCTTGTCTGCTGGAGACAGAGGGAGCTGTGCTGAGAGACTGACACACTCTGCTGGAGAACCCACCAAGGTTTATCTACACTGTTTCGATCTGAGGAACACACTCCTAATTCCCCAGCAGTCTACACAGTCCAGATTACAGGCAGCATGTTATCAGTTCTGAGTCACACTTGCAGCATTCAGTGAACGCTGGAAGAAAGGAGTGTGGAGGAGTGGGAGTAGATGTTGACACTGTAAATGTATCTATTTACTCTTCATAGACTCATATACTTTGGCTCCTACACTGCAGTATGTCGGGGCTGTTTAATGCAAAGCTTGACCCAACAGAGGCCTCGGAATTGGCAAAGACGAATAAAGTTGTTTGGGGAGTTTCTATACTGGGTGGATTAAAGCAACACACTCCAAAGCCTACATTCTGAAGTGAGTAGGTGGTAAACAGTTCGGATTTAGAGAACTTACTGCAATTATTACCATCAGACTGCAAAAACTAAACACAGAAGATTCATATTGGATAATAATCACTCCACAGTTATTACTGTACAAACCTCACATAATGCATATTCATACTGGAATAAAATCATTCCACATTTATTACTGACATAACACACACACACACACACACACACACACACACACACACACACACACACACACACACACACTCACAGCAGATTCATACTGGATTAAAATCCCTCCACAGTTCTTACTGTCAGTGTAAAAACTACACATACTGCAGATTCATGCTGGACTAAAATCCTGGATGTTACCCAAGGTTAAACTAATCCAGATCCAGTAGGGTTTAAGTCATATATTCTAGAATGGGGGGGGGGGGGGTCATTGACAGACCTAAAAAGATCTATTTCAATTTCAGACAAATATGTGAGCCACTTATAACGTTCAAGGTTGTAACATTTCCTCTGATTTTATCATAATAAACTGATGCATAATAACTGCTCTGAAGATTTTGTCACAATGTCGTAGCTTCATGAAGCTTCATAAAAGTGAAAAGATCTAAAAAAGAGAGAAAGTGCTCAGCAGAACTATACATTTAGTCTGCTGTGCTGAGCTTGATCGTATTTATGCATGAGAAAAAATACATGTGCGAGAATGCCCCAGTTATCTCACTTTTTTAAAAACTATTTTTAAAAGACACATTACTTCACATGTTCTACAACACCCGGGTCTCTATCTGAGTGCTGTGAAGGCAGTGTGAGGTGCCAGGAGTGTGCTGGAGCTAAAGGCTTGCTGCGGTAGTGCTAATGAGGCTGAAAGTCGGGGGGTGGAAAGCTACAGGCACTCTGTCTCTGTCTATTGATATGGCTGTTGTAATCATTTGTGAGTTACCTGCCTCGCCCCATATCTTCTCTCACTCTCACCCTCGTGCCAGCCAAACCACACTTCCACATCACAGTGATCTCACTGCATCTCACACCACTGACTCGTCACTTCAGCTGGGAGTTCATCCTAAAATTACCTTTACCAACTTCTTTATACTTATTTGCATTTCTCCCATGAGAATGATGGGTTCTCTTTTGAGTTTTGGCTCCCCTTAATGTTTCGCCCTCATAGTCTAAGGTGGTTTTGTCCGAGGCAATTAGAATATAAATGTGAGATCCAGAAAATGTCGAATGAACAAACAAGAAATAAAAATACAAACGTCACCAAAAAGTCCTGGTACACATAAACATGAAGAAAAATAATGGATGTAACGAAGACACAAGCAAAGTGGCATGACGAGCAGTAACAGTAGGAAACTTTTAACAAGAGGTTTCACAGGAAGTTTATAACGAATTCACATCCGAAGACTGAAACGCAGGAGGTTTATATGCTGACTAGGGAAACAGAAACACCTGGGCAGGGAAGGAGACAAGAACAAGACACGGGTGAACAGGGGGTGGGGTAAAAGGGGCTAAGACCAAAACAAAAACAAAACTCACACAGAAGACAGGCACATGGCCGGGGTCAACAAAACAAAAGCATATGAAAGAAGGAGGATGTAAACACAACATTGACAAGAAAACAGGAAAAGACAGAAAACGATTACAAAAGCCAAGAAACAGGGAAAACACAGACCAACTGTTTTGAGTCTTGGTTCTTCTCATTGTTTTCATTGTCCTCTTAAAGAGCATTGCCAATGAATCTTGGTTCTTCACATTTTTTCCTTTTATGGTCTTAGTAAGTGTTCCCATTTTTAGTCTTGGTTTTCCTCAGTGGTTTTTTTATTCTGCTCTTAGAGAAGTTTGGCCTTTTCAGTTTTGGTAATTCTCAGAGTTTTTCCTCATGCTCTTACAGATCTTTATTTTGAGTCTTGGTTCTCCCAAGTGGCTCTTTATCATGCTCTTATGGAAGTTTTCTCTTTTGAGTCTTGCTTCTGGACAGTGTTTTTTCTCATTTTCTTATGGAGTTTTTTCTTTTGAAATGTGGTTCTTCTCAGTGTTTTTCCTCATGCTCTTACAAAGCTTTTTCTTTTGAGTCTTGGTTCTCCTTAATGGTTCTTTATCCTACTCTTAGGGAGGTTTTCTCATTTGACTCTTGGTTCTCAGTGTTTTTCCTCATGCTCTCAGGGAGTCATTCCTTTTTGAGTACTGGTTCCTCTCAATCCCTAAGGGAGTCGTTCCTTTTTATATATTGCTTTCCTTGCGTTCCTTCTTCTAGCTTTTAGAGAGTTTTTGCTTTTGAGAGTTTGGATTTTGAGTTTCCTCTCTGTGTTTCCTCCACATGTTTTTTCCTGCCACTCTTGCCCTCGGTGAGAATCAGCAGGGGTTTGATTTTCCATTCCTGGAAGGTGCTTTGGCGCAGTATAAAAAAGCAGTATATAAGAAAAGGCTGAGTGGAACATGTCGTTTAAAAGAAACATTTAGGCCATGAAGAATCAGCATGGGCACATATTTAATGGTTGAACATCTAGAAGATCCCACCAAGCAAATCACATGTGGAACTTAATAACAGCAGGGTGAATAGGAGAGTAAGGAAACCCACCCAGCCACAAAGCAGCGAGAACAGAGCTATCTCTGGGTAATCTCTCGGCTTGATGTCTGTGTTAGTACGATAAATGGAGCCGCTAGTGTAATTTGGTTCAGTCGCACAGCAGCACAGCCCAGTGGTTCAGGATCCAGCAAGCTCTCAGTAACTCTGCCGTTTTGTCACCCTTTTACTATGTAGAACAAGACAGAAGCAGTCAGGCACGTGGTTTGATATAGTGCTGCGACTATCAGGGAAACAGGGCATAAATCAGTCTGCAGCGCTGAGAAGAAAAAAGTCGTAGTAATTATAACCTTGCAAAACACTTTTCCGAGTGGTTTTACACCGGAGCACGTTGGGAGTTTGCATCAAGCTGGAGCGATTTGCTAAAAATGTTGACCTAAATTTTTGATGTCTTTGCTCTCTTCGTACAGCTCTCTTCTCCCAGGTGGCTGTGAAACAGATTGGAAGCTGAAGCCTTTCTTCTCTCACCCTTTAAAGTGCTCTTGTTTTTTTTTTTTTTTCCCCTGCCACATGGAAAGACATAAAATATGTTTTGCAGCTTTCTGAGTGTAACCAGTCCATCTCACCCGATACATCACATTTCGTGGGAAAAAAAAAAAAAAGAAAAAAAGCTTCCTTCAGTGAAGCCGTGGTCCATTTGGTGCTTAATCAATAGTACAGTGGAAATGAATTCTCATTTTTCACATTTGGAATTATTTATTGGATCTGATTAATTTGTGTATGATGTGCATCCAATTAGCTTACTAGCGCATGAAAATCAACAAAGATATATAACACCAGTAGAAGCAAGGGCTCGCTCTGTCTGCAGAGTCGGACTTTTGCCAGATTCACTGTGAACTTACTCTGTCGTTACAAATGAATCAAATGCACTGTAAAATCAATCAGAGAAACAGCCCTGCCAAGTAAAAGTCAGCTGAGAATGAATTAGGAGTCCGTAGCCACAGGTCTGCGCGTCGCAACAGAAGCACAAATGTAACAGCTGGCCGTGCTTACACAACAAAGTAATGAATAATCAATGTCAATAGCTGTCAGTTTCTGTGGTTTAGAAAAAGTAGCCTTGCTCAGTTTTTTTTTTTTTTTTTTGCATGTGGGAAAAGCTCAAACTGAATCATTTATTTTAGTGACAATGTTGCTCTGGAGCTGTTTTCACCTCAAATTCTGTTTTAGAGCTGTTTTGCTCTGGCACTGAAGGGTTTTTTTTCTTGATGTTTTTACAAACAGTGTGGATTTCTGGATTTGTGCTCATCATGGCTCAGTGTCGTAAGAAATTGCATATTTAGACCAAGCTAGCTATGCTTTGATCGTTGTGGAATACGCAAAATAGGAACAGAGTAATTAGGGTTAATTGAAAAGTTAACCCCATTACATAAACACTTTGTAGGTTCATTGATGGTTTTGGATAAGAAATAAATATATTTCTTTTGTAGACTCTTGGTTACATTCACCTCCATTGTAAAGAAGTATGTGTTGGTTAGTTTCTCTTTAGTCTCCATTTAAAAAATTCTAAATGGCTATGGTTACATCTCAGCCATCGAATCATGCAGAATGTAAAAACAGATAAACATTTACTTTCAAGCACTGCAGTTTGGCAAAATTACTTGGAAGTTACAATTACAAAAAGGTTACTGACAACTTATAACAGTAACAGCACTACTAAATTAGTCATATTAGAATTCACAGTTGATCTTCAAATGAACAGTTTGGGCAGAAAAGATCAGCATGTATGACATTCATTTCACTGAACCACAGATAAGCAAAGTGCACATTAGATTAACTCAACCATCACAGTTATGTTTGTCACCTGAATTAAGTTGTCTAATAGGATCCTCACAGATAAACTGAATGTTTCAAGGTCATTGGACATGCAGGGACACAGCCGCTCAATTTGCACTTCCAGCCTTGTCTTGCAGGGCCAGACTTCTTAAATATTTGGTGCTGGATTGCAATGAATTTCTTGTCAAACGAAGGAAGTGTGCCTGAAATACAAAATACATTCTATGAAACCACTTCTGTTATTCTGTCTGAAGACAGGATCTCAGGAACACACACACACACACACACACACACACACACAACCAGGACCCAGATTTAAACCCCAAGCCCTGGAGGTGTGAGGCAACAGTGCTACCCACTGCGCCACCGTGGGGTTCTTTAATAAAGATATTACACGTAATGATAATGATTTAGTCCACAATAAGAAATTGCACATCTGGGTAGCAGCAGGTTATTGGATATGTTATGGCATAAATTATTGCACAGACTTGTCTGTCAGACTCTGATGACTGCACCATTGTCTCCAGCTTCGGTCTAGACATTTCACACTCAGCTTGTTTCTACCTTTATAAATCTACACTCCCGCCCATGTTTAGCTCAAAATTTTCATGGTTGTCCCCGGACACTCTCGTTACAAGATGGTCCTGTGAGACTTCCCACTCTCCATGACATAACAACCGTGGTGTGAATAGAATCACAGGCAGTGGAGATGAAGATGGAGCATGGAGTGCAGACTATTCAAGCCTCTGAGGACTAATGAGAGAGTAACAGCGCTGATTAAGTGCTCTGTCAGAGGCGGAGAAGATTCCTGATTGTGGTATTGTTGATTACATAAGATCTCTAACAGAATGAACTACTAAGTTGTGGAGAAAAGTTCAGCTGGTGCTCTAGTCCTCTAGAAACCAAACCCCGTGTATCTCTGTATCTCTGCCCCGCGCGATTGTAATTGAAGCTTGATGGCTCAGAGCCATTAGTCAGTGTACATGTGTAGGAGGGCAGCTCAGTGAGGCAGTGGGAAAAATGAGTCATGAAAAATACTGTACATCAACAAGAATAGCTTGTTTCTTCTCAGCATGGTGTGTTCCAGCCACCCGCTATAAAACACCAGGCAATTTGTCTCAGACCATAGTGTTGTACAGAAGCAGACTGGTAAACCGACCAGGAAAAAACTGCACACTAAATTTCAACCCTTTAAGCACTCGGACACATTAGTCTCACTAACCACATAACTTATGTCTACTGTCATAGTCAATATGATAGTTATGACATTTTTCATAGTCGCCCTAAAAGGCTGTTTCCGCCTGTTTTGGAGGTCATTCATTTGAAATATGCAGTTTTGTTCTTCGATAATCTTGATGGGATATATTTTTAGAGCAGTGCATATGATTTCCAAACCAGAAAAACGAATTCTCTGTGAGCAAGCAAAAAGCAGTTTTCACTGTGTCATTTTTAACACACAGAAATATAAATTGCATCTATTTTATCCATTTTATCTCACCATGTCTGCCCTTGTGTAGATGTGTTAATTTGTTACTTCCCTTATTGCTCATTAGCAGCTGTATTGATCTGGGGTTGGAGGCTAAATATAAGTACAATTAGAATCAGGAAGCTTTATTGATCCTGGAGGAAATTGCTTATGTGATGACTGCACAGACACACAGAGACAAAAACAATCTAAAAAATTAAAGTAAAAATGTAACTAAATGTAAAGCTATGTGTACACACACTGGGGTTTTAATGCTATAAATAAATGACAGAGTTAACTGATTTACTAGTGAGACAAATGGTGGTTAGGAGTTGTTCTCTATACCAAGTATATTATTGCACATAACAGAGATAAGTAGTTGTACTAGTAAGTAATACTGACTGTAGAAATATTTTACATGGTAAGACTGTTGCACACAATAATAAGATATTGCACATAATGAAATGATTTAGCACCAATAAGAAAACTACACATGATATGGATTCACACACACTGACAGCTAAATGTAGTCTCAGCCTCAAACACTCATAGACAGAAAGTCTAATTCAGTAAACAGGCCATAAGCAGGTCTGATATAATATGCTGGGAAGGTGACCCCTTCTATAAGTCCACCCAAAACATCAAAGAGTGGTTGTTTTAGGGTCAATCACATTTCCATTTTCTGAAGTAATTAATATGATATGAATAAAAGGGAAAAATTGAAAAAAAAAGTTAACTGCACAAGTTCAAAACGCACAAGTTAATTTTGCTGGCAGACTCCTTTTATTTAAAAGTCTAGAGTCCTGTTTCTGGCCCTCGTGCCAGTTTTGTTTTGGTTAATAAAAGTTACAGCAATGATTGTCTGCCTAAGCGCCTGCCCTCATTTGGGAGTCATGGGGATTCGTGACAGTCAAAATGTCCATTAATATCTGGTGTAGTGCACATGAATACAATGTTTGGATTGGTTGATCAGGGGTGAGTATTGATCTAATTTTGATTAGATCATTGATATTGATAAAAGTATTGATAGAATCTAATTTTGTGATTGTGTCGCCTTTAAAACGTGTATTGTAGAGAGAGTCTATGACATCACGGATATGCCAGCCCCAAGGGAACAAACATGGAGCAAAACACAGCAGACTTTATGACATAAACAGACTGAATCAGGCGTTTTTTCGGGCATTCGTGGCGTCAGGTGATCGCGGACTGAGCGCCGACCATTTTCTGCTCATTGGAGCAGATCACAGCGTCCACACGGGTGCTCAGCCCTGGCGCTCGGTCGGTTCCGCGTTCGGGTGGCGTCAAAAAAACACTGAATGCAACGTTTTCTTGGCATCAATTTCTGCCGAAATCCTGATGAATGCGTAGAAAACGCCGGTACTGCGTTTACATGGCGTTTAGTTGACTACAAATCCCAACACGTAAACAATCTGGAGAGGATAATTACTGCCCCCACAGGTGAAGACACGAAACTACACATTGGGCTGCAGGCTGGCGTTAAACAGCGTCAGACGAACACCAGTGTAACGCCAATCAAGTGCAGATACAAAACACTACAAAAACACCTATGGCGTTCAGAGCTCATTCATTTATCCAAGATTAAAGCTCAGGTCAGTTAAAAAAAAGGGTGTCACTGTTTGTTGTGGTTAAACTAAACATAATCAACCCATGAATGCAGCTAAGCGATCCATTGCCCACAACAATAAATGGTTTGAAAAGAGCCAGTGATTTGGCGCCCCCTCAGGAGGTTCAGCGGTAAGACACTGGGCTCTAAATCAGAAGACTGTCGGCTCTTTTTTCTTTTTAACACAATTTTTTTTGCCCATGAAACCAATGTTTGGGTGTTTCCAAACACTGCTTTTATTGTTACCACATTTGTGGAATTGCAATCTAGTTGATGCTGCAGTTTCTTCATGTACTAGAGCTATGAGGGGAAGTAAGGGGAAATGTACACACACCACACATTAGGATCACACAAACTGCATGCCTAAATCATCCCACCCTTGCTTCAAACTGTGCTATGTTGTTAAGTAATGAAGTGCTGGATCCCTCGCTGTGCGTCTGATTGTGTGACTGAATGTGCCGTCACACTGAATAAACACTCTGAATCATCCTCACAGACATCCATGATTTTCTCACAAGGATGCAGCGTCCCTTCCACGTGCCAGTATTGACTGCTCCCCTCCGACACGCTTTCTTCCGTGCTTAACTAAAGAAGCAAACGTCAGACTCCAAATGATCTTTGCTTTTGGACTTACTTGGGAAATAAACTATTGCCAAACTAATTAAATTTCAAGTTAGAACTCGTATCAGTAGAGGTCAGAGTGTATCAGTAAACTCTGATTTCAGTAAACATAACCAGTGTAAAACAGTCTAGAACCGGTGTTTACCCTCAGAACTCAGAATGCATTAGTAAAATCTGATTTCAGTAAATATATATGGTGTAAAACAGTCTAGAACCGGTGTTTGTTCTCCTACACTCTCGCCGTTTGCCGCTCTTTCTCTCTCCCCCTCCCTCAGTGGGTTCTCCCCACCCACTCATGGGCGGAGACCATCCTGAACGTTCTCCCAGATTCAAAGATCTTATGTTTTTCTTCTCTTTGTTTCCTCTTTGTTTCTTCTCTTTGACCTAAAATAAAAGAAATTTGTGCACATTTGTCCTTTATGGGCTTTTGCGTGTGATGCCATTTTTAAAACCCCAGTGGTGGTGGTGATCATCGTACATGTTTTTTAAATTACAATAACTTCTATTTGACATAGGGACACCAAACACCTCAAGCATCAACACAAACTGGGGAAACTTCCATATGAGGAGCTGTTTAGTTGTATGATGATGATTTATGATTTATTGACCTGACGGCATGGATCCATGCTGTTCAGAGGTTAATATGACCTAACACCCTCCACTAAGGGGGTCATTATTTTTGCATTCATTGTTGGCGTGCTTTCTGATGTGAGTTGTTTTGCCCTTTTTACTGTCTATCATTGTCAAGACACAGCTGACAGCAGTGAGCGTTTGTGGCCAAACAGCTTGACCGAGAGTGCAGCGCTGTGGTTTACATGTCAGTTTTAACTGCAGCGTCAAAAGCCTCCATGCTGTTTTCCTTCACTTTGAGACAGCGGGGTGAACGCACCCAGCCCTGTGCTTGCAAAACGAAACTGGAATAGCAATGGAATGGCAATACACAGCCCTCATATCTGCTTTTTTCCTTTTCTTTTTTTCCTCTGGCGGTCATGTACTAATGAATAGCTTCGTGGCGGAAAGCCCGAGATGAGAATGGAGCTGCGAATGGAACTGCTAGAGTGTGACTCCATTCTAAAGGGAAATACCTGTGGGACAGGGACACAAGGGAGGGTTTATAATCACCAGGAAATGAGGGCTCCACAGATAGGGCTCCGGGATCTCTGATAGGAATCTACTGTGATTAAGGGGTCTACTGGAGGCCCCCATTCTTCATCCTCACATGACAAATGTCCGCCCTCCCTCTGCCGCTGGCTCGTCTTGCAAATGTCATCTATTCAAATCTCATTTCTGCCAAAGAACAGAGCAGGCATGCCAGGATAGGCCTCTGCAAATGTTAACATTCCGGAGGATTCAGGCGGCACGTCCGCAAAAGGCATGGCGAAGAATCAATCAGGCACGTGGAAACGGATCCCTCCGCATGGCTGGAGCGACTGAAGAGCCAAAGGGACATTTTGATGAGGATAAGAATCAGAATGGAAATGCTAGTGAAGGCACGATTATTCAATTATTTGATTATTCGATTAAAAAAATAATTTCTTGGTTAAAACTAAGCTTTTCAGCGACAACTTGGGTGACGGTTGTTGTCAGCTTGATGATAATAGAACAAATGTTAAATCCTCTATTCTAACTTACGGTAATACATGCCTTTAATGTAAACGAATCAATGAAAAGCCATGCCTGGTTTATTATCATTCAGTTCATGTTTGGTTTATGGCCTTGAGATCAGCTGGTCATTCCATCAGCAGAATGGAATCATCTCAGATATTATAAAAAACGCATAAAATTAAAATATTATTTAGCTGTTACTCTGTTGTCAGAAAGAGGAGGGCTGAGAACTGTAAAAATAATTCACACCTCTCTACAAAGACGGCCATGCTAAGATAAAATGGGCAGCATAACTGTGACTTTCATTAAATTTAAAACATGATTTAGACACAATAAAACACCTTTAATATATACACCCTTTGATCAGGAAGTCGAGGGTTCGAATCCCAAGACTGGATTCCTGCAGCTTCAGGCTATGACAGAATGGTCACTTTCACTAATTGGTAATATGGGAACTATTTTTGGAGGATAGCGAATGACACTTTTAGAACTATGGAATATGTAAACAAACACATTAAAATGCTACTGACTCAGATATTGCTGAGTAAAAGGTAGATTGAATATAACTAAAAATGTAAAAGTAAAGGTAATCTGATTTCAATGTTCAGGGATGTTCAAGGCCTGCAGCTCTAGATTCATTATGTGCATCTTTCTGAACCTCCTCACTTTTGGTATGGAGGCATGGAGTATGGAGGCACTGGAGAGAACCAGTGTCTCAAATGTATGAAGGGGCATGGAGGATTTATCCCACTGTAAATAAATAATTTAATAAAGGTAGCACTCACCACTGGTCACAGTAACACAGAGTGGTAATAGAATCCGCTCAATAATTAAATAAATTGGAGATCAGAACAGCACCTAGTGCAGAGCTGATTACTGCAAGCAACCCAGGCATGCAGAAAAATCACTGGTCCCTCAGCACTGTTACTGAATTATTCATTTATAATGCAAATTACTTTGCTCAAATGAATGAATACATAAGCATAAACAAGACTGAGAGTGGAATTTCTGAAGGCGTTCCAGGATGGAGATCAACAGGCCACCAACTTCCCAAGATCAGATTTAAAGGTTTATTATTCGAACCGCTGCACAGGACAGATTTCCAATCCCAGCAAATCCAGTCTCCGGTCTCCTTTCCCCATAATATTGCTGCATATTACTGTTTATTACTATAAATTATTGTTAAATATTGTTAATAGAGGTACTGTCCAAGTATAATGGAGAACAAGACAGTTTACTAAAACCCTGAAATCATAATTGTTATTGAACTGCTTATGGTTTGCAGTGATGAATGAGTCTTTTTCAGCAAAGGCACATATTGTCTCACAACCATCTGATGAAAGAGAGATGAACTGTTTTCTTTCTTTCCTGCATGATTAAAAGATACTTTTTTTTTTACAGTGAATTTCATTAATCAAAGCTAAGCATAAAGCTCCAACGCTGTTCTAATGTCCCCAAATACATCACTCATGTCATTATGATTAATATCTAGGCATCTAGGCCTCTGAAGTTAACTCATACAAAAAAACAAAAAACCTCTCATTGACTCCTTCACAAAAGCACTTCGTCTGCAGCCGTGCTGTCGGCGAGCTTTGTGAGTCTAAATTCACTTCATTCAGTCCAGGAAGCAGAAAGTAGGCTCAAGGTTGGACGCTTGCTGTCACGGATCCAATTGCCGACGCTGTGAGAAAACTCTAGATCATACTGATCTTGCACCGATCATCTTTTCATGCACTTTTTTACTGCTCAAACTTCACCTCTGGGGCATTTTAACACAGTAAAAAAGCTTTATAGAATCATAAAGATACACATAAAGATCTGAAGATCAAACTTCCACACAAACAGCTTCAGGATTTGAGGTAGGGGTGTAAAAATGCTTTGACTGAATGTATTTATTGTAAAATCAAAGGTGCTGATTAACCTGCATTGGGTTCTTACTAGGAGATATAAGCAGGGCAAAGGTTCCCAACCCTGGTTCTGGATCCACCGTGTGCAGGGCAAGACAGGGGATATACAGCACCCCCCACAATTGTTGTCAACCCTGATAAAAATGTGTAAAAAAGCCTATAAATAAATTGTTTATTGCACTAGTATATTCTAACACCAAAAAAAGATCAGCAATCGAACATTTTTAACTTATTTTTTTTACATTCATCGTTAAGAAATAAAATCACCAGTGCCACAATGATTGGCACCCCTAACAATTCCTATCGAACAAATGTAACTGAAGAATGTAATTAGTAATCCATGGCTTCCTGTGTTTCTGGGGTATAAATATGATGTGACACAGAGGCCCATTTCTCTTCAAAATAAGAAAGACAAGAGAACATGCCATTCTGTGACCAGAGGGCCATGGGTTCGAATTCCAGGACTGCTAGTGGCACCACTGAGGTTCCCTTGAGTAAGGTACAGTCCCCACACACTGCTCCCTGGGCGCTGTGTTCCTGGCTGCCCGCTGCTTCACTTGGTGAATGGTTTAAATACAGAGAAAGAATTTCACACTGTGTGCTGTGGTGTGTTCACATATGACAAATGGTCACTTTACACTTACACACACTTTGTCTCTGGAGACAAAGGAAAAATGGCATCAATAATGCGATTAACTGAGCGTTATCTAGTCTGTACTGAGTTCAAAATGTGCATTTTAAATTATGACTTCAGTCTTATAAAATGTTGTTTAGCTTTATAAGTATAGAGATTGGGAATTCTTATGAGTGCTGAGAATTTCTAGGATTAGTAACTTTGTGATCACAACGGACAGGTCGCATGCAAAGATAAATCTATCGGTGTGCATATAAACCCAAGTTTGGATTCTTCCAACACAGTTTACCACATGAACGTAAACAGATTTACAGGAGTTTCTGTTTCTGAAGTTATGCTATGCTAATTTTTGCAAATATCTAAAGTTCAGTCCATTGTCCTGACAATGTTTCTGTGGAAGTTTCATCCAGTTGCTGCTGGGAATCATCCGGTCTGCCGTGGTCCAGGGATGGAGCTTCTGCAGTTCAAGCGAGAAACTTGGTCGCCTCACCTGCTCACAGGCCGCAAAAAGGCCACTTACAAGCTTGACTTTGTTGATAGCTTGGTCCAACATTGGTCAGACAAGATAAACTTTGGCTAAGTTACTGAAACTTAAGCAAGTCCTTTGTTTTTTGTTTGGAACAAAAGTGAATTTCTTTGTCTTGTAGACAAAATGGCCTCGGGAGGTCTGCCTTGACAACCCAGAGAGAGGGAATGTAGGGGGGCTGGCCAGCTTTTATAACCTTCAGAATAGACACCCCCCCCTAGGGGCAGACTCCACCCGACCTGTGGTGCAGTGCTTGCATTGGATTTCTGGTGGTGTCGCCACCTGTTGGACAGTATGGTACCTACACTTGTTAGAATGCATGATTCAAGATTCAAGATTCAAGATTCAAGATTCTTTATTTGTCACATGCATAGTCATACAGGTACAACACGCAGTGA
>JBBIGA010000153.1:843054-854129 GCA_037576975.1 Alestes dentex
CAACGCCCAAGTCCGAGTCAAGTCTCAAGTCATTGAGGGCAAGTCTAAAGTCGAGTCACAAGTCTCTGTTTGTGTGATTTAAGTGCGACTCGAGTCCGAGTCTCAGACTCGAGTCCCCATCTCTGCTACCAATAGACAAAGAGGCTGACTAACTAAAACTGTAAGAATGGCACATCATCCGTCATGTTACTAACATCTAATAAACATATAAACATCCTCATAAGCAGTGTCAGTATTTGTTTTGACCCTGCACATTTCACTGGGCTCGAACTTTGCATGTCAACAAATCCGAAACAAAACAAAGTTTTGTGAAATAAAAAGTTCTGGAAGTGAAATTTTGTCTTTTTATATAAAGTGATAAAACTGACTGAGCTGCAGCTGTTCTCTCACCCAGCACCTAATTACAAAAGTTGTGTTATTTGGAAAATGTATCCCCGATGAAAAGTTAGTTAGTTTTTTTCTGTCTGTTTGTGCCTTAACGCTATTCCTGAATACCTTCTTGCCCCTAGGGTTCCTCTAGCCATGAGTTTAAATGATGAAGATCATGCATATTTAAAATCCGTGTACTGATCTCTCTCACAGTACGAAACAGAGTCTGATAAGTGGTGGACCAATTTATGTCATTTTTGTGGTAGAGGGTCTTTTTTATATATTTTTTAATGGAATATTTTAAAGCCAGGGGCCAGAATAATTACAAGATTTCTTTAAAAACACCTACTAACCCAGGCAATTAACTGAAGAGGTGAATTGCCTATGATTAAAGGCTTCCCAGATGATCTTCAAATAAAGACCAGGCTATTTTATTTGTTTAGTTAAGGTGATTTTCATGGTTTGGCTTTTTAATTGAATAAAAACATCTTCTGTATTATCAGTAATAAGAGATTTATCATGAAAATAATCTGTAGATTACGTGACAACAGCCTATAGTGACAGATCAAGCATGTCATATAGTTCATATAGTTTTAGATTTGTTTATTTCTTAAGTTTTATTTCTTAAGTTTTGCTTTGCAGAAGCACTGACTGAGGACACAAGCAAAGAATTTCTCCCAGTTGACAAAAGTCACTGAAGTTATGTTTATAAAGGAAAGCTGAGGTGAGAGAGATATGATCAAACAAAAGAAAAATCAATGTTTTAAATGACATTTAAAACATTAAAACAAGTTGGGGAATAACTAGAGGGAATATAAGGTTTCCGGAGCTCTGAATTTCATCCAACTTTAACCTGAAACAACAATGCAATAGTTATGATTCTTTCCAAATGTAGAAACAGGCTAGAATTACAGGGACGTACCATATCACTGCTATAAAATATTTGCTTTGCATGATGGACATGTGCATGTTTATAGTATATTCTAAGGTTTATTTTCACATCATATTTCACATCATGCAAACTGCCTTATATTGAAAACGGCTGAATAATATAATAAGTAATTCAGAGTGGTTTGGTATGAAATGCTCTGTTCTAATGAAACCTCTACACCTCTAACCTCTGTTTTAACACCTCTAAAAGCTCCCTCACAGAAAGTTAATGTGCAAAATTGTCACAAATATGCTGCCTGATGGCTCACAGTAGTATTGAGATAAAGTTTTAGCCTAAAATATATTAATAATAATACATTAATGGGAAAGAATTGCATGCACCCCTTTTCTGTTTCACTATTGATTGAACATTGTCAAGACACAAGATACATATAAAACTCATACATGTAGGTTTAAAACACATGTACGCTCACTGATAATTTTTGATAAGAAGAAAATGCGACTTTATATGCATTGTAGATAGTGAAACCCTTCTATTTTCATTACCACCACTTGAAAGAAGCTGATATGTTTCTCTACAGTGAAACTGGAAGGATCAGTAAGGTTTATACAATTAATCACTCCACAAAACATGTGTCTACATCTAAATGATTTAATTATGCAGAATGTTGGTCTAACAATATTTAAATATTCTTTGTTAATAGACTTCCTTCTGTTGGTCAATTTATAATGAAGTGTTTGCACAATGTAAAAGGCAGCTGGTGTCCAATGAAATAAAAAAAAACAAAAATATGAATTGGGATTATATGGGGTGGGGGGGGGGGTTGTTATGAAAATTATAATACTAATGCATCATTTATTAGAGAAAAACTATATAAAGACAAAATGTGGTGATGGTGTGTACTGACCACGACAGCCACCAGATGGTGCTGAGGAGGTTGAGTTGAAGTTCTGAGATTCGTGTACCTGAGAGGGAGTGAAGCCGGACATCCGGAACGCCGAGAAGACCAGAGGCACTTCTGCCTTCAGCAGCATCTCCACATAGTGAGCAGTGCAAGAGTAGAGCGGGGGGATTCCAGACTGAGCCATTTCCAAAGGGAGATGTACCTGAATGACAATGAAAGACAGGATTTCATTAAAGGAATCAAAACTTATGGCTGCAGCTTTGGGGCAGCTGGTGGCCTAGTGGTTTGGTAGTTGGCCCTATGATCAGAAGGCCGTGGGTTTGAATCCCAGGTATATCTAAGGTACCTCTGAGGTACCCTTGAGCAAGGCACTGTCCCCATACACTGCTCCCCGGGCGCTGTGCTCATGGCTGCCCCCTGCTTCACTTGGTGAAGGGGTTAAATACAGAGGATGAATTTCATGCCTTTCACACTGTGTGCTTTGGTGTGTTCACATATGACAAATGGACACTTTACACTTTTTTTTGAAGGTAACAAAAGTTTGAAGATATGCATTAAATACATTGTCGGCATCGGACAGATATTTAGATTTGACATATTTTTCAAACTGATATTTGATAATGTAATAATTAAACGCCAGCAGAGCAGAATGTACGCCCATAGGTCACACTGGTCTACTGCGCTAAAACATCAGCATTTTCATTTAATCACATCTCTTATTTATTTATAGTAAAAACATAAATAAATAATTTATTTCTCCATAATGCTTACCCAGATAGATACAGCGCCTACATTTTAGAAATGCAAATGTTTCAGTATCAGTATCTGAAGATGCATTTATGAAAAATATTAGACGTCAGCATGAGCTCAGTCTCGGTACAGGTGCATTTTTGCAAAGAGATACACACAAAAACAATTTTAAACTTAAGTTAATGAAACACAGTGCAGGAACCAGCAGTTAATATGCGCTACTTTGCAAACTCAAACTTTGATAAATGTGATCAAATATGATAAAACTATCCAGAAATGTGAAAGCATTTATCTTTTATTTTATATTATCAGGTGGATAAGCAACAGTCTTATAACAATTACATACACAGTAACCAATATCACCAAGTTACAGCCCAAATTTACAGTCAAAATGACGTGAAAAACCTTAAAGTCACCAAAATTTACAGTTGCCCCCTGATTACAGTGCCCCAAATGTAGCTTTGTTTCTTTACTTTTACATCAGAGCTATGAGGCTAATGCAGCTAACAAGTAATGGAACCTTCTACAATCACTGGGAACCAAAGTCTGAATTTTATTCTTTTGTGCATTTTTATAGATAACAGTATGCCACTGATGTCAAGTTACTTGTCATTATACATTTTTTTTAATTAACGTTTTATGTTGCCCCATGGTGACACAGTGGGTAGCAATGTGGCCTCACACCTCCAGGGTTGGGGGTTCGAATCTGGGTCCTGGTCTTGTGTGTGTGGAGTTTGCATGTTCTCCTCATGGTGACACGGGTTTCCTCCAGGTAGTTCAAACACAGGCATGAACTGGGGATTCTAAACTGACAGTAGGTGTGAGTGTGTGTGTATGCGCGGCCTATGCGGGACCCACAGTGAGTCCCTGCCTCGCGCCCGTTGCCCCCGGGATAGACTCCAGGTACTCACGAGTCTAATAAAGAGTAAGCGGTTACAGATAATGAATGAAAGTATGTTTTAATGTAATGCCTGATCATGTCTAGACTTTGCATGATGCTTATTGGTAAGTACAAGCTTATAGCACTAAACACGCAACTTCATATCTATGCCTACACTACCAAACTTTCCCTTTAATTAATAATACTTCCACATTTCAGTTGGACCAGCCTTTTAGTTGGCAAACAAAAAGCCAAATGTGAAAGTAAGTGTTCTTGAACCTGACTTGCAGTGGTTATGAATCAGTTATGAGAGAATAATTATGAGTAGTAATAACAAACTGAGCATGACTTCACTGACAGCGCGGTGTTAGACCGAACAGTTTGCATCTTTCACGCAGTGTTCTGAGGAGAAACCCACACATCTCATTATCTGTCTCTGCGCTCACACTGTTGACAGTGATGCCAGTGGCAAACATGCTGAGGACTGTGTTCCTATTTACAGATTCATGTCATGATGTGAACTCTCAGCCTTCTCTCTCGCTCTCTCTCTCCCTCAGTCCTTTATATTTGCATGCACGCCTGCGCTGGCAACAAAGCAATATGGGGCTGTAATCAGTAAAACAAAGCCCCCCTGCGTTAACAATACCATTTCCCCCGCACGGCCGCGCTGCCCAGACTCTATTACCTGAGCCCTATTTACTGTCCATGCACAGAGAGGAATTGCTATTTCCAAGTGTTACAGAATCAGTGATGGTGACTATGCTTCAGTAGTAACCTCAACACAACAAATTTAATCAAGAGCTACTGCAAACTAAAACATTTCTGGAATAAAGCATTTTTATATCCCACTGAAATATACCGTACACTACTGACTGAATGGAATACACTAGTAGTTAAAAATAAAGTCAGGAATTCGCAGGGGTTACGTTCCAAGAGCACCCGCGAATTGTGGAAAGATTTGTGAAGTGGTAAAAATATGGCTAAAAAAAGCCTATTTGTATAGTCTAAAACCTAAATATGCCCCCAAAAACACTTTCATTTCATTTCATTCCGTTTCATTTAATACATTACCCTTAAAAAAAAATGTAAAGGTAACCCCATATAGGTACTGTGCAGTGTACACTGAACTGCAGTCTAGAATGTAAACTATATTCTAGCACTTCCGCAGTGGTAAAATGTAAATACCAATGTTACCCCTACATATACTGTACTCTAATTCATGCATGTGTGTTTTCTTTGGTATGCGCTGTCGTTTTCTTTGGTATAAGCAGAGTGAATACAGCAATAATTTAGTTTCATGTACAGTAATAAAAATACTGGGCTTTAGGAAGAACAAAATGAAAAAACATTTGCGATATCTCCACGTGGGAGACTGTTCTGATGCCAGAGATGCGTCACAGGGCAGCAGTCAATCAGAAGCAAGGAGAAATTAATAATGCTCTCAGATAGGCTCGAACCTCCCGACTCCGAGTACAGAGTTATTTCACCATCCCAAGATGAGCTTTCTTTGTGTTCTCTCGACAGTACAACACTGTTTAAACACATTTATTAAGTATAAAAGAATAAACAATAATAATGCTAATAATAATGTTGCTTGACAGACACATTTTCAAGCCAAATGGTCATAATCTAGTGATAGCAAAAAAAATAACTACACACAAGCCACTAGCAGTTAGGTGTTGCCAAGAAATGCAGGTCAGAAAATTTTGTTCAAAGCTCCAACTTCAGCGAAAAAGACACGTGTCAAATACAGAACTGGAAACAGCAATTATGTCATCAGTTCATGAGGTAAGTTTTCGCATTTAAATATTGCCAAAAATTCATGCATTTCTTATTCGTGGGGTTCTGATGTTTGAAAGCCGTTTGTCAAGCGCTATTTTACCATTATGATGTTGATCAGTATACAGTAGTATCAGTAGTATCATTAGCCTATAGTACAATAGACCTGCGAAATTCGCGGGAGTTACGTTTTAAGAGGACCTGCCAATTATGAAAAACCCCAAATTTGTGATGTGGTTAAAAAAATGCCTAAAATGCCTGTTTTTATGGTCTAAACCCTAAATATGCCCAAAATATGCTCCCAAAACACTTTAATTTCAATCTAATGCAGCTTAATACATTACCCTTAAAGAAAATGTTAAGGTAAACACATATCTGTACTGTACAGTTTACAGTTAACTCCTGCAGTGCTAGACTGTAAAATACCGAAGTTACCCCTGTATAGACTGTACTGTAATTCATGTAAGCCCATTTTCTTCAGTATGCGCTGTCGTTTTCTTTAGTGTAAGCAGGATAAATACAGTACAAATGTAATTTAACTTACAGTAATAAAAATACAAGGCTTTAAGAAGAACAAAAAACGATAAACACGAGAACACTCAGCGAAACATTCGAGATAGCTCCATGTGGGAAACTGTTCTGATGCAGGAATGCTGGACTGCAATATACACTTGCTTTGTGTTCTCTCAACAGTACTAAAAAATGTACTACAGTACTAAAGAATGTTAGCAGTAAGCTAACCGTAGGCTACTGTTAGCGGTAAGCTACCAGCAGGTGCCGATAGAAGGGCGTGTCACGCGTGTTCAACAACAGCAATATGCAGGTAAGTGCAGTAAATGTGCAGTAACTGAGTACAATATGCTGGTAAGTGGTGAATATGCAATTTCTGAGAGAAATACGCAGGTAAGCATAGCAAAGATGCAGTTACTGAGGGAAACATGCAGGATAATATGGTAAATATGCAGAAACTGTATGACATGTACTGGTAAGTGTGGTCAGTATGACAATATCTGAGCGAAATATGCATGTAAGCATGGTCAATATGTCACTATTTGAGGGAAATATGCATGTAAGCGTGGCCAATACACCAGTATGTGAGGGAAATCTGCAGGTGAGTGTGGTAAATGTGTCAGTATCTGAGTGAAACATGCGGGTAAGTGTAGTCAATATGCAGTAACTGAGGGAAATATGCAGGTACGTGTAGTAAATGTGCAGTGTCTCAGGAAAAAATGCAGGTAAGTGTATTAATATGCAGTAACTGAGTTAAATATGCAGGTAAGTGTGGTTAATATGCAGTATCTCAGTGAAATATGCAGGTAAGTGTAGTAAATATACAGTATTTGAGGGAAACATGCAGCTAAATGTGGTCAACATGCCGGTATGTGAGGGAAATATGCAGGTGAGTGTGGTAAATGTGTCAGCATCTGAGTGAAATATGCAGGTAAGTGTGGTCAATATGCAGCATCTGAGGAAAAAATGCAGGTAAGTGGAGTAAATTTGCAGTATATGTGTGAAATATTCAGGTAAGTAAGTGTGATGAACATGCAGTAACTGAGAGAAATATGCAGGAAAATGTAATAAAAATGCAGTAACTGAGTGAAATATTAATGTGCGCTCAATTTGTAAGTACCTGAGTGTAATATGCAGGTAGGTGTAGTAAATGTGCAGTACCTGAGTGTAATATGCAGGTAAGTGTAGTAAATGTGCAGTATTACTCACATGGCAGTAAAGGTGTGAAATACACTAGTAACTGCAGTAAATATGCATGGCTGAGCCTGACATGTCAGTGGTGGGGGCATATCCAGGAGGTAATGTAGGATATTCATTATTCATCTCTTTGTTTGGGACCCGCAACATCAATTAGGCAAATTTTATCCATCCAAAGTAGTTTGGTACCCTTCTCATCTGGTGCATTTTTAAACATGACATTTAAAATATCATGAAAATCTCTTACAAGGTATGAATATTTCAGAGCATGGAAACAAATAACTAACCCTGCCAATATGGTGGCACTGTCCCACAATGCAACACATTGATTCCTATGTCGTATTCCACTGAGTCCTATGTGGCAAAGATACTTTGGGAATAATTCCAAAAATCACACATTTTATCCAGCTTGCGAGGTCAGATAGTTTTAAACCACATTTCAACCAAAATTGTTTCAATGTGTGCTTTTAGGAGTATTTTGGCAAAGAAAACTACTGAATCACTATTCAGGCAAAACATGCTTTTCATATCAGTGAACATAAAGGGTCAGTTTCCCAGACAGGAATTAAGCCTAGTCCTGGATTAAATAGCACTGTGAGTGGAGATTTTCCGTTGAGTGGGGAAAGGTAGTCCGAGACTAGGCTTAATCCCTGTCTTGGAAACTGAGCCAAAGAGTTCTGAGGTGAAGTATGTCCAAAAAATATCTACTCAAAGAATTTGCAAAGATATTTTATGTCATCACACCAGGTCATTTTTCTCAGTGAATAAGAATTAAATAAAAGTTCAGGATTATTCAGAGGAAATGTGTCTGCGACAATTTGACACAAACACCACAGCACCACCAAGGGAATCAGAGGATCATGCAAGATGGGAATGTCAGATGACGACTGTGACATTCGTTGTACGTGACATTCGTTGTACTCTGCTTACGTCACTCTGAGAATGAGAATGATGGGAAGTGGAGACGAGAGTTGCGAAAGAGTGCAGGGGAAAAATTCGGGTAGAGGGTATGAAGAGCATGACTGAAGGCAGAAGTGAAAGAAGCGAGTCAGCTCCGGTTGGCCTGAGTGCTGTGATGTTGCCCGGGGGCTGGAGCGCGGACTCACAGAGCTGTAGAGTCTGGGGGGCCAGAGGAAGGCGGAGGGCAGCAGGCGAGAGAACCGCAGCAGCAGACTGAGGGCGCGGCCCACGTCCCCACCCATCAGCAGGAAGATGGTGGAGGAGAACCAGTCATGTCCTGGATAAACTCCCCGCAGATAACCTGACACGGCATGGGTCAAGGAATGGCCACTGCAACTCCCTACTGTCATCGTGACTTTCACAATGTGCAATATGTACCGAAAACTACATGGGTCATTAAAAAAAAAATACAAAATTCTAAAAACAATGTAAGAGTGATGGGAACTGATTATACCAGGAATCCACTAAAAGAGCTGAAACATGGAGAAATGGAGTTTAGTCAATGCAGCTCGCTACTGGAACAAACTGCCCATCAGTATCAGATCTGCCCCAACTGGAGCTTTGAAAAGCTGCTAAAAACTGCACTATTCTCCACTCTCTTTTAAATATCTACACTTCTACTGCACATTCAGTTTTCATTCATTGACCTTCTATGTATTCTTTTATTTCTTCTCTTTTATTCTATTCCTGTAATGTGCTATATAAATAAACTTGACTAAAATGAGAGCTCCATCAGCTCGATGGTATTGGTGAGGATGAGTAAAAAAAATTGAATCAAAATAAACTTTCTCAGGATGATACACTCCAAAACATGCATATTTAACAAATCCATGTGTCACTATACATATGCAGAGTTATACATATACTTTGTGCATTCTCTATCCACCAACATAAAAGCAATAAAAACCTCACAGGTTTTAGTGAAGTTTAGGTCCAGGGACTGGTCAAAAGCGCAATTCTGTGGTTTCTTTGTGTGGATTTGAAGCCATGCTTTTGGATCGCTGTCCTGATGGAAGATCCACGCATATCTGCAGTTTGAGGTGGTTTTTTTTGGCAGCGGCAACCAGATTTTCATTTCAAATCTCTTGGTACATGATGCAATGTTTTGCTTACAAGCTTCCTTTAATCCTTCATTCATTTAGAGAAAAAAAACAGCCCAGATTCTCCAAAAATATTTAAAAGTGTTGCCAAAAGCTAATTTTTTTTTATCATCTGATTATAAAACACAGCCCCTGTCAAAGTACCAACAACGTCTAGAAAACTCAAGGTGCTTTTACTTTTAGATGAAAGAAAATTCTTAGATATTTTCTTCTCATTTAAATATTTTCTTTGTGAGATAATGAGGTAATTAAACACAGACACTGAGTGTCAGTGATTATGGAGCTGACTGCAGATGAATGCACATTTGAGAGTCCAGTAGTGTGAAAAACACTGTTCTACTGAGATGTGGACAAAAGTCATGCGGTCAGATGAGTCATGTTTCATCATATTCTCCCCAGTGGACGAGTGCGTGTGTGGGATAGGTGTTACAGGCCTGAATGTTTGACCCCTACAGTGAGGAGGTCATTTTGCTGGCATTGTTTGGATACACTTGTTCCTTACAGAGGAAAATGAAATTTTTATTTTGACACTTTTGATGACACACTAAGATCAGAAAAGTCTATCCTGATGAGATTGGTTTTGTCCAGGACAATAACTCCATCCAGGACCCACTGAATGGTTTGATAAATAGTAAAATAACTACTTTCACAGTGACCAGATCTCAATCTAGCTGACTTCCTATTAGAGATATTGGACTGATGTTTTAGACTTTTACATCAGAATCATCAAAACACCAAGTGAGGTAATAAGTTCTTCTACATTTTTCTGCAAAGGAAGAATGGTGCTCCATCACTCCATGACCACCCTACTAAGGCACTTTATGTTGATATATTTGTAACCTGATATCACTAAAATAAAAAAATAAAAATGATCATATAGGTTTTGATGAAAAAGGTTTTTCTACACCATAAGAAAAACCAAGTCAATTAAATGTCCGGGACGTCCCACTAAAACCAAACGATTACAGCTTTAAAGGTGTTCAATTCAATGTGAACGGTTCAATCTGAATATTTACTTGACATTCTCATGTTCTTTTTTTAACTGGGATTCTTTCACACGGTTTGGTTACTATATTGCAACATGCTTTCTGTAACAGATGCTTATGTCCTTTTAAATAGTTGGTGCTTCTTCTTCTACCAATTACAGAAAAAGACATCATTGCAAAGACAGAAAGAAAGTGATTACAAACAGTGATTAGATCTCACCTATAATTGGCTGTAGAAGAACAATGTATGCTCTGTTCCCAGTCAAGTGTATTACACACAACACAATGCTAAAGTTGAGCACTGTAGTGAATTACAGTCCTTGGTCTGTAGCGCTGGAGCAAAAAGGATACAGAGTTCAGACTGGAGAGTGATGCGCTGCTGAGAGAGGAACTCCTGACAGTGTTTGATGAGAAGGCACAGATCTTGCTCTGAATCCTCCCTCAGTATCTTCAATAATAAACCGTACCTATAAGGACACACAAAGAGAGCAGTCTCCGACCTGCCCAAGGCAACTCTTTTTTTTTTAGCACAGCCATGCAGTACCAGGAAAACACACTTAAAACGCGCATCACGTCACAGTATCACTAAAATAAGTGGCAGCACAAACAAAAACGTGTTTGCATACTTACACAGCTCTGGAAAAAATAAGAGACCACTACAATTCATGTTTAAATCAGCGTCTCTATGAGTGTGACACCCATTCCATGCCAGTGTCTGTTAAATTCCTACACAAGCACCTCATTCTGC
>JBBIGA010000153.1:934730-944953 GCA_037576975.1 Alestes dentex
GTGTGTGTGTGTGTGTGTATGTGTGTGTGTGTGTGTGTGTGTGTGTGTGTGTATATGTGTGTGTGTGTGTGTGTGTGACGCTCTGCTCTCTCTGTTCCTCAGACTGGCTCTCCAGCACGGTGATGGTCATGTGGTGGACTACCTGAGTCAGCCAGTGATCGACTACATCCTGCAGAGTCAGCTCTACATCAACGCCTCCGGATAGGAGAGGGGGTCCGCCCCTGCCCCGCCCCGCTGCCCCCGCCCCCGCCCCCGTGTGATTAACAGTACCCCCCCACACTGCTTTCCCATGTAGAGGAGCGTTAGCCTGTCTGTCGTCTTCTTTCTGTATCGTAGCGACTCTGTGGGCCTGTAGGTGAGCGGCGCCGCGCCAGAGAGGGGCGGGGTCAGCGGGGCGGGGAGGGTGGGGTTAGAGGGGACGAGGGAGCCAGAGGGACTGAGGGCGGATAGGTGACTGTAACGGTAGCGGCCGTAACGCCGGCCTCGCTGACGGCCTGTACTGCCTGTTCCTCTACCTGCATGTCTAGAGCTTTTCTTTCACCGCATGACCCTCCAACCGGCCTGTAGACTGTAGTCCGCCGTCACAGTGTTCGCCAAAATAAACACAAAACAACAACAAAAAAAGCTTAGAAGCATCTCATCCTCAGACTTCATTTACTATTTACAACAGGCGACTACAAATGAAGCTTGCACTGCTGTTTCTGCAGCGGCGTCTCGTTCTGTCTTCAGCGTGCATTCACTCTCACGCCATTCAGCTGTTTACACCCTGAGGAAAGACCCTCCTGCTCTCACTCGCATGATTTCTGCACCTGCAGGGCTGCAGCAGGAAACACCCCGTCACCCCGGTACCCCCTCTGCACCCCTCTGTACCCCTATACCCCCTCTGCACCCCCCTGTGCCCCTATACCCCCTCAGCACCCCCTCTGGACCCCTATACCCCCTCTGCATCCCTCGGTACCCCTATACCCCCTCAGCACCCCCTCTGTACTCCCTCTGTACCTCTATACCCCCTCTGTACCCGTATACCACCTCTCTACCCTGTCACTGTCATCACAGCTCTCCCCTCTGCTCCACACGTTTCTGTATATTTTCCAAACACCACTCTGCACACGTGACCCCCCCCGCTCTACACAGCAGATATTTGTGTACACAGTGTGTTGGGACCCAGCCCCCCGCCCCTTTACACATCTCACGAAATTTTCACAACCATCAGTAAACCCAGGTGCAGTTTCATCACAGACTCTTTCCTGTGAGCCGTGTCCAGCCCCCCTGCAGCCCCTCTGCAGCCCCCCTGCAGCCCCCCTGCAGCCCTGCGTGTTTCTTGCATGCCAGAAGCTGAAATTGCCGTTAATGTGGTTTTTTTCTGTAAAACCGATCACTGCCGTTACGTTCTTCGTGGCTGCCGGATACGCTGAGACAGGACAGGCCTGAACCACACGCTCTCTGCCGTCCCGTCTTTCTCGATTACACTCAAACCGGGCTGGTTAAAGAAACGGAGGCACAGGTAATCGCTTAGAGAGCCGGATTCAGTGAGCCAGATTTAGTGAGCCGGATTCAGTGAGCCAGATTCAGTGAGCCAGATGGAGGCCGTGAGTGTAGAGTGGCAGCGAGTGCTAAGCGAAAGCAGCTGCCACTTTCGGAGTAGTTTTCCCGGTGGCACTGAGAACTGGCAGAATGAGGCTCGGTGATGCAGCCAGGATCGTAAATCCAGAGAATCAAACAAGGCTCTCCTCACCTAAACTGCTCAACTGACCATTTCATATTTAGATCTGAATGTGAATCTGTACTGTCATTCTTTATTCTTTCTGATTGTATAGTAAGCTGTAGGTTTGGTAGCTGTAACACGTAATTGTCACCTGTAATTAACCATCAGTCGTGTGATATAGTTACAACAATAGAAATGAGAATCTTGACTGTCAGCTCTGGCTGTTTCAGTTTCCAGGCACGAGCAGAATTCCTGAAATAATTAGTGCCACTTTTCGGCCGAATTGGAAAATGTGTTTTGAGTCCTAGAGGAGGCGGTGAGTTCTGTTCAGGCTGGTGGAGTTAGTCTTCAGGAGAGCTGGTCTTCGATAGTTCTTTTGTAGAACTTTTTCAGTGTTTGGTAATTTTGAAATGAACTCTATTGTTACTACTTGAACTTCCAAAAGACTGTGACCGTCGACGGACACTTTACTTCATCCAAGTGCTTTTTTTTTTTTTTTTGTCAACAATGACATAATGTCAAAATAATTTTGCCCCTGCAAGGAAACACCTCGATTTATTATTATTACGATCGTCTTCAGTTCAACTGAATGTAATTTAATACGAGTGAGTTGATTTAATTGCTAATTATCGTCTCTTATCGCCGTCTTCATGTCGTTAAAGTGCTCGTTATGTTACAGAACAGAGTTACAGTAGCACCTGGTGTGACAGGAAGCAGGAGGGAGGAAACCCTTCCTTCCTCGTTCTCTAACTACCACAAAATCACTGTGTAGGAAACTTTACGGTTTAAATCTTCGCGACCATAGGGGTGTGTGGTAAACACACTTGAACTTGCATGGCTTCGGGCATCCTAACATTCTACTATACCTCTATAATCTACTACGCTTCCTAAACATCTCTATGCCTTTATTCCAAACACACAAGCGGCTCAGACCCGATATCGGGGTTCACTTGAGAGTTTGGGTGGGTTTTTTTTTGCTCTCCTCGATGTTTTTGATCGCTTTTTAATGCTCGACTCCAGATGCGGTTGCTTTTTAATCTTCTCGGCCACATACAGGCGCAGGAACTCGGTGGGAAGGTGCAGCGTTTCGTTCTGAACTTTGTATTGAAGAATCGTTTCTTACTGAGAAGTGTGTCGGCCACTTTTATCATCAGTTGGTGAGGAAGGAGAATCCCAGCACTAAGTGATGTTTAACATGTAGGCAACTTTTGTTTCGTTCAGCAGTGATTATAATGTTTAGTTTAATAAAAATCATCAAACTCTTTAATTGTGCATTTGTGGTTCCATAGCACCAAGCTTGTCACATAATAAATACTGATTAAACCGAGCGTCAGGATGCTTTAATTGTTGACATTCTTAATGGGAATGTTCTTGGTTATGCAACAAACACACTCCTGCCCATCGCAGAGATAAATATATTTAGTGACTGTCACTTACACACATATAAAAATGTTACACAAACAAACAGTGGTGAGAAATAAAGTGGTATTCGGTGTGTCTGTGGCCTCGGGTGGTGTGAGGGTGCTCAGTAAGGTCCACCCCCCCCGACTCCGAGCGGTTTGGGCTCTAGGGCCTCTCCTGGGGCGCGGTGTTGTAGCAGCCGGATGGAATATTCGCCCGGATCTGCCTCAGGTTCTCCATGTCTTCCAGGATGGTGTTGATGTCGTTGATCATGCGAGCCATGTCGGCCCTTTGCTGAGCTTCTCGGTTCTCCAGATCTTGGAGTCTCGGGCGGAGCTCCGTCTCCACGCGCCGCCGGCCGTCCACCACGGCTCTCTCCAGATCCGCCACCCGCCACTCATCCACCGCACCCGGCTTCCCTGCAGGAACCGCACAGGACGGGGAGCACGACCACGTTAGAACGGTGGAGATACATCACATCACAATTCATTATCCTGAATAAACGACTGCAACACTAAAACCATCCAGAGTTATAGAGATCCGTCAAACAACCCGTGAATGATGAACAAACACACGGCATAGTAACAGCAGAGTTCAGAAACTGTTTCATTTTACATCGGTTCTAGACTGTTTTACACCGGTTATATTTACTGAAGTCAGAGTTTATGGATACACTCTGAGTTCTGAGGGTAAACACCGGTTCTAGACTGTTTTACACTGTTTATATTTACTGAAATCAGAGTTTACTGATACACTCTGAGTTCTGAGAGTTAATACATCAGTTTAACTTCCTGTAAGCTATAAAAAATAACCAAAACTTGAACATCTGGCTGAACGCTGCAGGCGGTTGTTGTAAATGGGTAGGTGTGCTGATCAAGAATCAGTTTTTGTGGCAATAACCATCATAAATATGGAGAAATCTGATCCAAGATCAGTCCATTCAGCCCAGGTGTTTTCTGTAATGACTGTCAGTAGAAGTTTTTATAGCTTGCATTAATTCATATTGAGTCCTAAACCACATCCACAAGTCTGTGCTAAATTCATGACGAGCTGGATGTGGTTTAAGAGGACTGAGAGATGTTTTGATGATGTATTTATGAAGAAAAAAAAAAACAAAACGGGTGACTATGCTCTTGACTTCTTCGTTAGCAACATTAGCTTTGTAGCTCAACTTTAAACATGTCTAAACTACTGCAAAAGGTTTGAACTATTGCTTTGAACTAAGGGGGGAAGTTAGCCTGTGCACAAACTGTTTACATGCTGTTTAACTGCAGTGCATGGTGAAATGCAGGTTATAAAACGGATACAGAGGAGTGTTCTACCTCTCCCAGTTTTCACCATATGGCTGAAATGTGGGAGAGATCCACTCCTGCTCTGCATGTCTCTGAAGAGCCTGGCTGCCGGGGCTGCGTAATACTGGCAACAGAGAGGTTGACACGTACTTAAACGGAGTGCCAAGCCCTAGGTGCTTTTATGAAGACTTTAAAAGAAACACCTTTAAATCCAAAAGTATGTATTCCATCAGTGTTGCCTATTTATATTGCAATTATTTCTGCTAAGGAGGCTATTAGCTACGTAGCCCAGGAGCTATGAACTCCGCTCTCTTTGAAAGAAGCCTGACATCATTTAAGCGCAAATGCTTGCACTTGAGTCATCGCGCTAAAGCATGACTTCAGCTGAGAGGGCACTTTTGTTCGCGCTGATAATGATTTAAGTACCGCTATTAAGATGCCCACGGCCAGAGAGCGCCGAACTCATTTTGGATTTCATCCTCTTTACAACATCTATGAAAAAAACAAACAAAAAAATCAGATGTATTGTAAAGCAGAACGTGGGGTTGAGTGTGCGGTTCCCCCCGCGAAGCTCCTGCTCCCTTTTGGCTAATCTAAAGCGTTCTTCTCGTGCGAATGGCGGACAAGCCATTGAGATGTGTGAAAGAACAGTAACCATAGCAAAGCCCAACAGCACCAGACAAGTGTTTAATTTGGCCCTCCGCTTTTACCTCCAATGTTATGTCCTTCCTTCCTGTCTGTAAACCTCCTTTTAAAGCTCTGTGCAGGTCTCTTCAGATTTGAGCCCCAGTATTATGTGCAATGTTTCTTTGAGTGCAATTTTTCTGATGCAACATGTGCAATTTTTGGGGTGGAATATTATCAGTGGGTGAAATGTGCAATTTATAATGTGCAATTTTTCTGGTGCATTATTACTGTTTTTGTCAATGCCTGTCACTCCATTGCGTACCTATGCATCTATATATATATATATACACACACACACACAGTGTTCTACATATATTTATATATCCACTCTGTACATATATACATCCATATACTCAATGTGCACATACATACACATACTAATACTAAGTTTACATATACATATATACATATATATTTTACAATACACACATCCATATTTATATTTCTAGACTGTTTGTATAGTGTACTTTCTACACTGTACTGTTGGTATATTTTTTTATTCCATTCATTCTATTGTTTTGTTTTTTTTTGCCATGACAATGCAAATTTCCCACTTGTGGGACTAATAAAGTTTTATCTTATCGTATCTTATATGTGCACACACGCTGTATGCTGCAGAAATGCTTGCATCTTGCAACTTTTTTATTTTTGGTGAGCATCTAAATGTGACCATGAGAACAAAAAAAAAAAAAAATTGGTATTGTGAAGTCCCACTTGAACCACAGCCTAATGAATATGAAGAAATGAAAGGAAAACGGCTTGCAAGACAATCTGGTCTCAATCAAAGTCGAACTGCCTGGCACCGAGGTTACTGGGTCCCTCACACTTCTGGTGCAATTATTGGAATATAATTTTTGCCATGAGAGACCTCACAGATTCCCGATATGTGCTGATGTTCTGCTTTCTAGACGAACCCACATCCATTTAACATTTGTTTCTGATAAAAACAAGAGTGCCATTGCGCTGTAATTATGCTGCTAAGCCATTAAATTGCCCATTTCGACCCAGACATTATAAAATCATTCATTATTCACAAAATATATGATGTGTGAGTCTGCTGGGTAGTATCTTGTTTTGACATAAACGTGCTTAAATCTGGTCTAATGACTACTTCCCCCTTAGCCATGGATTTAGAGCTCAAACGGGTGGTGAGACCAGGCCTTTCCCACACGTTCGGGATGGTAAATACAAAGATCAGCCTTCTAAACTGCCTGCTTGATGTTGTTGAGGTCCCCCTGAGGCTCCCAAAACAGCTCTGGCCCGTCGAGGCATGGACTCCACAAGACCTCTGAAGATGTGATGTGGTATCTGCACCAACGTCAGCAGAAGAGCCTTTAAGTCCTGTAAGCTGAAAGGTGGGGACTCCATGGATCTCACATCCCACAGATACTTGGTTGGAGTGAGATCTGGGGAAACTGGAGGCCGAGTCAACACCTTGAACTCTTTGTCATGTTCCTCAAACCATTCCTCAATCATTTTTGCAGTGTGGCAAAGTGCATCATCCTGCAGAAAGAGACCACCGCCATTAGGGAATATACTTTGTTGCATTCTCAATTATATACATGTACAAGATGAGATAAGATTTGATAAGACAACCATTTATTAGTCCCATGGGAGGGACATCTGCATTTTTACAGCAGCAAAGTGGGCAGAAGGAGAGAAGAAAGAAGAAGAAGAAGCAAAAACAATAGAATAATTATTATACAATTTAACATAAATCTGAAAATATAAGTAAAACGGAATACTATACAAAATATAATATAAATATTATATATGTATATATGTATGTGTGTGTGTGTGTGTGTGTGTGTGTGTGTGTGTGTATATGTGTGTTTGCATGTATGTATATAGTGGAGTATACATACACATATATATCCACATGTCTGCAGTGAGATGAGTGTATAAATAAACTATAAATATAATCTCTAAACTGTGCAATTTGGTACAAGCTAGAAGTAAAAAAAAATGTGCAATTTAGTACAAAGATGTGCAGTCTGGTACAAGGAAATTTTTTAACATCCATAAAATTGTACAAAGGTTGCATCAGCATCACGTAGCAAAAATACTAAAATGTAACTGTGTGCTTAATACATGCAAAAGCTCAGCAGTGGTTTAATATAAATATATAGTCAATTTATGACAATACAGAAACTCTGTAGTCATTATCCAAGAACAAATGTAACATGGATATTTTTTTGCATGTAGCTACTGTTGCCATAAAGGGGTGTATTTAGAAACATTATTCACCACATCTGACCTCTTTCCATAACTTCATGGTCTAGTTCTGATGCTTGTATGCCCATTGCAGGCTAGCCTTCATTTCCCAGGGGCACAAATGAGCCTTGGGCACCCATGACCCTATCAGTTGATAGGTTTCTGACCTCTGCATACCAGGAAAACCCCCAAGACCTGCTGTTTCGGGGATGTTCCGACCCAGTCGTTTAGTCATCACAATTTCGCCGCTGCTCAGATTCTTCTGCTCACCCATTTTTCCTGCTTTTCCTTCATCAACTTCAAGAACTGCCTAGTATACCCTACCCCTTAGACAGGCATTACTACAAAGAGATCATGTTCTTCATCCAAAATCTGAGTCAAAGTGAACTTTGTCATCTCGTCCATATACAGTATACAGAGAGACGAAATGGAGAAGCTCAGGTTCCACTGTGACCATGTAGTGCAACAGACAGTGAAAACAAAGACATTGTGAAACAAAGAACAAGGTAAGGGTGAGATTTAACCTGTCCTGAGTGTGTGGACAGATCACTGTGCTTTGCATTTAAATATGAGTAAAATAAAATGAGCCAAGGTTGAAAAAAATGTGCAAACATTCTACCTGTTTTAATGTTATGGCAGATATGTGTATGTGTGTGTGTGTGTGTGTGTGTGTGTGTGTGTGTGTGTGTGTGTGTGTGTGTGTGTGTAACACATGGAAAAGCGCTGATTGGTGAAAACCACTTCTGATTACAGAGAAAGTCTGACCTTGAGGGTTTGGAGGAGCAAAAGCGCTTCGTGATTTACAGGACCGGTCACTGTCAGTTGGTACAAATAATGTATTCTCATTTTGCTGCACTCAGCAATAAGTAAAGACACTAAAGCATTTATAAGCAGTAATTACTGAACGGCTTGGCCGTGGCCGTTCAGGCCTAGACAAAGCTTAATAAGCCCCTCCATGTGTTTTACTGCCCACAAAATAGCTTAATAAACAGTAGCTAAGCATATGCCTGCTGGCGTAGCTGTTTCTTGGCCCAGAAGCAAAGTGTGTCTTCCTGCGATTCCCCCCACAGCGTTGACCCACACCCTGTCTCGCCTTGCAGCTCTTTTATTAGACTCACACAGCACTCAGTCGAACCAGGTAAATGCTGCAGCTGCATCGTTTTGTCAATTAGTTCATGTTAAAAAGGTCTTAAAATCTGCCACATATTCATATCGTGTGCTGAGGAGTGGAGGGGTGGTGGGGTGTTAAGGTTTAAAAGTTGAAAACTTTTAAACCGGTGAAAAACTATAAACTATTTATACACCGGATGACCATTAAAGAACGCTTGTCTTGTACGCTGCTTCTGACTACAAAAACGCTGTTTATCTGAAAGGAAATTGTTATAAATACCAATATTTAACCAAACAGAATGATGATTACATCAGAGTAAACATCCATGACCATAACAATGACAGGACTGCCTTGCTAGCAGATGGTTAGGGGCCATTATGGCTGGGTTACAATAGCACGAGCAAAATCAAACCTGCTCTTATGAGAAACGCCCCCGAGAAAATTGTGGCTCACGTATTCATTTTAGGCCTTCAAAAACATGCTATTATCCAATCTGGCTTTTGTGTCCGCTGATATCACCGAGCAGTGGGGTAGCAATAATGCTGGAGACCGACGGACGAGACAGCTCATTAAATTCACTTGTAATGTCTAGGGCCCAGAGTGGCTCCATCGCCAACCTGCCATTATGGAACTCAGCAGATGACTTACCTATGAGGTTTAATGTGCACTGCAGCAGCTATCCAGTGGATCCTGAATAAATAAATCGGTGAGTAAGTACGTAAGTAAGTGCATAAAACAAACAGTGACGAGTATAGCTGCACACTCATGTTTCTTGAAAGTGGTTCTGTGGGCTTCTGGAGACGAATGTTTAATCACGAAAAGGTCATCTGCTCTGTGACTCGGACAGTTTAGCTTCCCTCAAGATGTGGGCGGTGTCAGCTCGATTTAATAAAGTGTCTCAGGCCCTCTTTATGTGAGTATACATTAGTGGCCGAGCAGAGTGAGGATATGTCCGCCTCCTCTTTGCTGCAGGCAGGTATTGCTATCTTTGTGAGGACTTCCATTGCCTTGTGTATGTACACACTCAGAAAAAACAGTGTTAAACTGTCATTGGGGTCTGTGGACCTTGAGTTATAGGACATTATTGGATCATATTCCAATTAGATTGTATATTTAAAGTTGCGTTAACTCCATATAACCTGCCTCAAGCCCACACATTTTATTTATCTATATAAAAATTATATGAAAGGTACAAATCTGACTTTTTCCCCTGGAAAAGGGAATATAATGCACCTTTAGCTCTCATTTAAATATTAGAAACTAGTCGTGTGTCTTTGAGTGAATGTTAACATTACTTGAATCTTGGTGAACAAAATCAATGTACAGTACAATTTTTCTGAAAGTGTAGCTGATTAATACTTATACCTAACCTTAACCTTTTTTTTCTTGTGAGGATCAGTAAGTTCTTCACAATTTTTCATTATGGTCTTCACAAATGGCTAAATACACACACACACACACACACATGCACACACACACACACACACACATACACACACAAACACACACACATACATACACAAACAGACACACACACTCACACAGAGTTCTGAGCAAGCACAAAGTAAAACTGACATTATAAATAATCACAAGGGTTGCACTGAAATCCCCAAATTATAACCATTTACAGAATACCACCCTACTCTTCACATTTTCCTGGAATTCTCAAACATTCGCCCTTTCGGGAGCAGTCATGAAGCACTGTTTTAAAAACAAGTCAGGCTGTTTCGCCCGGCTGTGGACATTCCTCTGAGAAACCAGAGAGACACTGGGCAGCTCATTAGTAGGCACGACATAACTGATGGGCCAGACT
>JBBIGA010000153.1:982905-995035 GCA_037576975.1 Alestes dentex
GTGTGTGTGTGTGTGTGTGTGTGTGTGTGTGTGTGTGTGTGTGTGTGTGTGTGTCTGTGTGTGTGTTTGTGTGTGTGCAAATTAATGAATATTCAGTCAAAACATCAAAATCAGAATCAATATCAGTAATCCTCTGGAAAAAATCTAACATGATGTAAACTGTTTAAAAAAAACAATAAACCAATTTCTGACACGATTCGGAAGTGTGTTGTAAAAAATGTGATCCAAAATGCCTGTACTTGTGGACCTCTGGCCTATATATTGTACACACTCCCCCTTTTATAAGGGCCACAGTGCCTGTGCAGTGCCGCTGTGTCCCTCTTGCTTTTTTTTTCCCCTCTCTCGCCTCAGCACCCTCATCATTTGCACTGACAAAGGGAATAAAAGGCTTCCAGGAACCGGCAAATTTAAGAATTAAAGAAGTCTCCCTCTCTCTGTGTTTCTCCCTGCCGGTCGTGTCTGTGTCTTGTGAGTGTTAATACACTGTGTCAGCTGCTTGACCTTTCTGTAATTTTCCTGAAGGACATCCTGGGAAGGAACAATGGCAGAGAACAAAGTGGAGCTGAAGTTCCCAAGCTTCCCAACACTATTGTTATCCTCACAATGGTACCATGCAGACCACAGACTCATGACACCTGCGCTTCACAGCGAAACCAGACGAGTGTTTTGGGTGGGGGACAAGGGGGGGGGGCTCCGGTCAAGTTTGGTCTAACTGAAGGCCATTGGTCTTCTCCTTCAGTGTCAAATGTAGCTGGACCGGTAGGCTGTTGAGGTCAGTGTACTGAACCTCTGGACATTCACCCATATTCGAGCTCTGCGTGCAGTCCTTGAACATCTAATGTTGCACTACTCATGTACACACTGTAAGGACAAAAGTGTTGGGACGCATCTCTTAAATATTGCATTTAGGTGGACTCTTACTTCCAGTGAAGGACAATCTTAATACTTCAGCAGACCAAGACATTTTGGACAATGCCATGCTTCCAACTTTGTAGACCCAGTTTAGGGAAGAACTTTTTCTGTCCCAGCATGACTGTTACTGCTAAGTACTCTGTGTAGTGACAGCAAAGTTGAGTCTAACGTAATCTAATCCGATCTAATCTAATTTTATCTAATGTAATCTTTTTTTATGGTCATTTCTCAAACTGGGAAATTAATTGGTGAAGTCTGATAATATGACGCATCTAGCTAGAAATATGAATAACATTCCAACCAACCACCCCCCACCCCCCACCCGCCCACAGATTGAAATTAAAGCCACAAATGTTTCAGATGTTTACAACAGGGCTCAGGGCTCAGCCTTGATAAATCACTACATTTGAAAATGTTTTGTGCTTTGATTTTTTTGTTTTGTTAACTTATTTAGACAGTTTATTTGTTTGTTTGTTTGTATGTTTACAGTGTACACCCATAAGCAGATCATTTAAGGATGCAGAAAATAGCATGCACATGATTTTGAAGTCAGTTTCACGAGTTATTGAATATATACGCTTTGTGTTGATTGTACTGTACAAATAGGGTCTCTTTGAGAAAATTCATATTGTTTATGGTTGGGGTAGAAAAACGCTCCAATCTGTTTACAATAAAGGACAACAAACCACCTATAATTGTGTTCAGAGTCATGTCCATTTGTCAGCATATGCTTGTGAATAAACAGTTGGGACACCTCTGGAGGAAGCTTAAACGCAAGCCTGCAAACTGCCAGCTGTGATGGGGTGTGTGTGTGTGTGGGGGGGGGGGTGGTGATCGACTCAGTCTGTTATTGCATGTTCTCAACTGGAATTCAATAAATTTCAGCTTTATTTGTAAAGTCAGTGTCCCAGCATGGCATGAATGTGGGTCAGGGCCATTAGATGTACTTTCACTATCTGTCCAAAAGTTTGTAGACATCCATACATTCAGCATTTCTTCAGAAATCAGTGGTTCTAATAGAAAGTTTGTCCCCTGCATTGCTGCAGAAGCAGCCTCTACTGTTCTAAGAAGGCTTTAAATGCAGGAACGCTGCTGTGAGGATCTGAGGTCAGTGAGTTCAGGTACTGATGCTGGATGATTAGCTCTGGATCACAAGCGCTACTCCGGCTTATCCCAGAAGAATTGTCTGGAGCCCCATCACTCCAGAGAACTCATTTCCAGTGCTCCACAGTCCAACCCCAGAGGGCTTAAAACTCCAGCAGCCAACACTTTTTATTGGTGACCTCGGTGACCTCATGAGCTGCAGCTCCACAGCATTGCTTCTCGATGAAGACTTGTGTGAGCTATAGGTGCCTCTTTAATTAGCTGAATTCACTCGAAGGGACGTCTGGATACTTTTGGACACGCATTGATGCTCAGCTTTTTGTTCTTTGAGAAATACTGGACAACGCATGCATGAGCTGAGAACAACTAACATCTTGTAATAAGTTGTTTCCATTGCAGTAGCATGTTTTAACAATATCACAGCTCACAAGTCTAGTAGCTTAGCTTTGAGACTCACTGTTTTAGCTCTGAGCTGTGGTTTCACAACTGTGAACGTTAATCTCATGGGTGATCACACTTAAAATAAAACAAAATGTTTTAAAATGCTGATACTGCACAATGTCGCCACAGTCACAGTCAATACAGGGCTCTGCTGCTTACTTAGATTATATCTCTTTTTGACCAGTACAGAGTGGCCCTCTCAGATTAGCATGGTGTTAGAATTAGTTTACTGAGTAGCACAGACACTTAAACAGGCTACAAAATTACAGGCGAAGCAAAATCAAGCTGCAGCTAAACAGGCCTCGCGCAAAACTGAAAGCAATCCAGAATAAAGCATTTAAACATGCTGTATCAAACTGTGGGAAATACATTAGCTTTATAATAAAAGCTTTCATTAAAATGCCGATCTGAGTAGAAAGTAGGTTCCCACAACACAGCTTACTCACACTTGCCCAGATTTCTCATCCATTGAAGGCTCATTGACAAAAGTCTGGACTCAACAGTAAGTGCACAATAGGCCTACTGTGCAGAAGTCTTGAGCCAACATTCATCGCCTTATTGGTGAAAAAATACTACTTTATACCTGCCAAACTGTCGTATCTTGAGTAGATTAAATGAAAGAAATGGGAAAGAATATTTTACTGAGACAGACTGCATTTCTCACTAGTTCAGGACTCAAGTTAGATGTGTTTTGTTTTGCTTGAAAGATTCATACGTAGGTCACTGTGTGGCATATATATATATATATATATATTCTATATTTCATTATATATATAACGTGAGTGGAAAAAAACACACCAAAATGTTTCTCGTCGCATCTTCTACAAAAGCCAGCAGATATTAATAAAATTTTGTACACTGCATCCTAAATAAATTTGTGTCAAAACAGCGTAAAATTTGACTTATTTAAAAGTTTGTTTGCCATGGATCCGTGCTATTGCAGACAATAGTTTGTAAACAAGCTTGTCACTTGCAAAGTTTGCTAATCGGAGTGGTTTTCGGTCCAGAAGACCGAATTCTGATTAAGAACTTGGTTCTGCTAAAGCGCTACAGCAGTCGTCCACTGCTAAAAGAGTTCCCACAGAAAGAAACCTTTACTGAAATTACTTTTTCATAGTTTGTTGACAACTGTAAATAACTTTGAATGATACGGTGATATCATTTTATTTACATCAAAACAGGAAGACTTAAGTTCAACAAGCTAGTGTTGAGAGACTGTTTGGTTGATGTGAGTAATTAATAACATTTTGGGGGCAAATTCATCACAGAAACTACCAAACATTATGTAGATCTGCAGACTTTTGTAGAAGATGTGATGAAAAACATTTTGGTGTGTTTTTTTTTTTCACTCACAGTGTATGTATTCAACAACTGTCAAGTGGCCTTTTGTTGTGTAATCTAAATCTCTTTTTTATGTTTCTACAGATTCATATTTCATGGTTGTCCAGCATCCCCCATCAGCACAACAATAACTTAAAAAAATATAATAGCCATTGATACTGTGACATTTTTTTTTTTTTACATTTTGGTATCAGCTTTGTATTTCAAGCTGCATTCCCTCACATTCCATATGACAGTCCTGTAAAGAATATGAGGCTCTGAAAACCATGTTTGAAGCAAAATCCCACTTCGCTTCTGAAAACAGTCTGAATTACTTTGTTGAATTGTGGATTCATTGATATATAATCCTTAAAATAATCTTTGTAATCTTTGAAAAAGAAAAAATTCCCATGAACCATGCACTAATGACTTTTCAAAACAAAATCTACGGCTAATTTGTTTTATTTTATTTTTTTTTTGCAAGACCCATCTACAGTCGTAAACGAAATTATTCTTACCCGTGGCAAATTTGGACTTAGTTACTTTTATTGAACAAGCACGTTTCTTCTTGACTGGAAATGACACAGGCGTCTCCCAGAAGATAATAAGACGATGTACAACGATATACGATATACGGCATCATTGTGGAAAAAAATATTTCTCAGCTTTTATTTACAGTTGAACAAAAAGTGGCATGTCTAACATTAGTCATACCTTTAGCAAACTGTCACAGTCTGTGGGAAAATCCCAGTGGAGACATGCAAAAAGCTCGTCAGCAATTATAGGAAGCGTTTGATTGCCGTAATAACCAAGAAAAGGCTTTTCTACTGATTATTGAGAAGGGTATGAAGAATATTGGAGAAAGGTATGAATAATATTGGACATGAAACATTTTGTTCAAATGTAAATAAAAGCTGAGAAATACTTTTCTCCACAATGATGCCTCTTGTACATCGTCTTATGATCTTCTGGGAGACGCCTGTGTCATTTCCAATCAAGAAGAAACTTGCTTGTAACTAAGCCAAAATTACTAAGTCAATATTCGCCAGGGGTATGAATAATTTAGTTTACGACTGTATGTAGGGGACACTTTAGGTAATATGTTCTATCACTCCGTCTGTGGACATGTTATAGAAAGGTCAATGAGGTCAAGAGTGGCTAGCAGCCTGAGGTATGCATTTTTGGGCTGGTTTTGTGTTTCAAGCTCTGTTAGCCTCACATACCATATAAAGAATATGAGGTTCTGAGAACCATGTTTGAGGCAAAGTCCCATCCTGGTAATTTTAGGCAGGCTCCACCTTTCATATGTTCCAGTAAATATTGGGTCCAGGCATTGTTCATCCTCTGCCTGGTGAATTCCTCCTACCAGCAAAAAAAATCGATCCAGAGCTCATGGGAAGCCAGCAGCAGGAAGGATGAGAGAGTTAATTTGCTTCCTCTGTTTCATTCCCTGCCCTGCCGCATTGTGGAAGAGAATAAATGTGAGAGACCACAGCCAGGGACAGTCTTGTTGGACTTCCCATGATTGTTCAGAGTTTTCTTCCTCGCCCCTCCCTCCTGCCCTCCCTCGCTACAGACCCCAGGTACGCACCTCGGGAGGCACCGTCTCACTTCATGGAACAAAAGGTCAAGGAGCCGAATTTTCACAGGAATTCAAAAGTCTCATTTTGACTCAGGCGTGTGTCATTGCGAGATTTTCTTCTCTCTTTTTTTTTTGTCTTCGAAGAGTCGTTCCCCCCAGTCGAGGCTTTAATCTCGCTTCCCTGTCTGTGTGGAGGCAGAAAGGATTACAGAGCAGGAGAATGGCACAAAAGCTATATTAAATTCCGACACACACACACACACACACACACACACACACCAGTTGTTCAAAGACATTCTGGGCTGTTAGTCGCTTGGCACTTGTATCTAACACAGATCGCTCTACACACGGCAGTGACCATCTGAACAATTAACTGACAATGACTTACCCTTATGTAACATTATATAATATACGATATTATATTAATATTATATGATATTATATAATTATATTATATGATATGATTCCAACCACACAATCTGATTGGTTGAAAATGTTTACATGAACCAGTCTTTCACAAACAAAGTCATTCTGAAAGGTTTAGTGTGAAATAGTTAATATTAAAGAAACATAACTAAGATTTCCAAACAAAGACAAGGAACCAGGCGTCTAGAATACAAATATAAAAAAAATAACCATTTTATTTATCTTCCAAAACTTAACTGGTATTATTAACTGATTAAACCTTCATAAAACAATGTTTCAGGAATCAGGCAGTGTATTCATAAACATATAATATAAAAATAAATAACTTTTAGAGGCTTTACATGTTTCAGACGCCTGGTTCCATTCACCACGGCTATCATTCTGACTGTAAGCTTTTCTAGAATGAAACATTTCACCTCAGTTGTACTGATTTATTAGCACAGTCTTAAAAAAAAAAAAAAAACCTGATGGAATGTCCTATGAATCATGCTTTAAAGCCTTTTCTAAACAATGTCCGCTACTTATTTGTTTTACTTGTTTTCTTTGCCAGACCGATCCATGAAGGGAAAACTTGAGGTGTCATGAAGAAGAAATCACTCAAGAAGAAAATGTACATGGTACAGAAAGGCCAGTGAGGTCAAGGGTGGATGGCGGCCTGAGGTATGCATTGAAGAGTTAAAGGCTCGGGGGGGGGGGGGTGGCAGCACAGTTGTCAGGTCAAACTTGGCTTTTTAAATTGAACTCTGATGTTCAATACTCTCCTCACCCCAGGGGGAACTTTCTTATGGTAAATCCACAGCATTGTGAGCGCCGGGCAGGGCTGTGTTTCTATGGTCCTCGCCGCTGGCGGAGCACATCACCTGTCCAGAAGCAACTGACCCATTACATTGGCTGGCTCCAGCGTTTCCACGGCAACACCTCTGGAACGCCATCACATTTTTCCTCTAATCCCCTCCTTTGAGAAGAGATTCAGCTGTGTGATTCATACAGACCCACGCTATGAAAACAATGCAGCTGGTTCTCAAGGCATTTCGAGCCGTATACTTGCTCACATATAATTTTCAAACAGCGAAAGGCACCATGACTCATCGTAGCTGCTGATTACACTAGAGCGATGAAAAGGTGATGAACTGAATTTTCTTGACTTCAATGTGTCATTTCCCCATTTAAAAAAAACAATTGCATGAACTCATCACAACTACTGCTATGAGCGAGTAAAACTTAAGACAAAATGTGTTTATGTGCTCCACTGGTCGAAACGATGGCATCTTCCAAATCAGGTCCATGGTTAGATATAAAAAAAGAAGTGTTTTATAGTGCATTACATCAGCGTGGCTCTTTCAGAAGCTTTATAACAGAACTTTTTTTTTTTTTTTTTTTTTTTTTGGAGTCCCAAATTGGCCTCACTTGCCTAAACGTAGGGATTAGCAATGGCTCAGTAAACATTTTCATGCGAAGTTGAATGAGAGAGAAAACACTCACTTAGACGCATGATCACAGCTGGGGCAAGCAGATCAAGAGATTGGACGAAAATGTGAGAACTGCGAGAGGGAGGATAAACTCCAGCGGAGGCTTAAAAAGCAGCCCGGGCCACAAAAGGGATGGAGCGCTTCCTGATACAGCACCAGCACACAGCCTGTAATTTAGCAGCACTGGTTTAAAATAAGCCCCGGAGTCTTCCCACTCCCGTTTCATTTGGACAAATAGGGATCGGGGATGGTCTGCGTGCTGGATATGTGGGTACAAAATAAAACCCATTCAGCACAAATTCATGGTTGTTATGCAACTCTCTCGACTGTCTGGAGCCCTAGGGTCCATCTTTAACCCCCTGCACCCTGACTCCTCATACCTCAATTTCTCATTTTCTACAGGGCATACAAACCATTTACTGAACAGTTACTGAATAATAAATCATATTATTAATAGGGGCTGTTACTCCCATTTACATTTACAGCCTTTGGCAGATGCTTTTATCCAAAGCAGCTTATAGGTTTTGTGTATTCTACAGATTTTACAATAGTTTCATGGTAGGACCTCAACAATTCAATTCAATTTTATTCATACAGCGCTTTTTACAACGAAGTTGTCTCAAAGCAGCTTCATAGAGTCCAGGTCCGAGACCCTAGTGAGTGACTCAAAAGCGGAACTCATCCTCCTCAGGTCGACCCGGAGAGAAAGGAAAAGAGAGTCACTATTGAGAAAACTGACAAAAGGAGGCCTTCATGAATGAACATATTGACAGATTGGCCATCTATGGCTAATAGAGTTGGTACAGTTGAGTGTCAATAAGAGTAGCTGAGAGACTCTAGTCCATAACAACAGGAACAGAACCAGAGTGTGAATTATCCCTCCATAATTGGGGGGTACTGCCTGCATAACACTTCCATGACCTTTATTGTCTGCTACCACGTTAATATGAATAGTGGGGACACAAAGGGGATGTCTGGGTCTTGATCGGGGGGTACAGTACCCCCCAGTACCCCCCAGACAGGAGCAACGATCTCCAGTGGAGCACTAAACAGCAGTTGCCCTTGACTGGGGGAGGAGCACGTGGGGAGTCAGAGCAGCCAAACCAGTCGAGGACTGGTATGGGATGCTAATTATTGGAGAAACAGGAAAGCGGTGGCCTGGGGTCCCAATACTGATCGGTCAAGCTCGACAAATGTGCAGCGGTTCCCCTGTAGAACAAACAGAGAATGAATGGCTCTCTATACAATAAGAAATCTTAAGATTAATAACTCAGTAAATCTGCAGTTTTAGGCACGAACACTCCCATTTGGTGCTTTCAGCCAAAGTGACTTGCAGTTTTTTATGTAGATGTAAACGAATGTAAGGAGTCTTGCCCAAGGACTCTTATTGATATAGTTTGGTGGGGTGGTTAGGAATTGAACCCCACTTTCCTGCTACATTTCAACATTTCTCTATCAAGACACTTTAAAACATTTCAGTACTGTTTTTAAAGTGCCCTCACTGATTTTACCTCTCTGCTTAAAAATAAAAAATACATACATAACACTGATGGAACACTATAGGCATATGTGGTGCAGATTCAAAGAAAAGGTAAAGCATGTCTCAAAAATACAAACAATAACTCCTAAGGCAGAAGTAAACTCAGACTTGGAGTAGCTTTTATTAACATCATGACAACTGTAGTTGTGGTGTACTTAGGTTCATATCAGGATTCTTTTTTTCTGGAAGTTATTGTTTATATTTTTTGAAGCATGGATTACATTAACATTACAGTTCCTAGTATCTCTTCTCCTTCTTCTTCAGGTTTAGGACATGGGAACGAGAGATAAAGAGGAGTGTTTTTTTTAATAAAACCATTCTTGCCCCTGGCTAGGATAAGCCCTTATCTTGCAGTTAAGCAACTGTTTACATGCATGTTATATATACTGAAAACGGCAATATGTCTCTGGAATAGATGTATTCCCAGTTTCAAAATTGCATTAATGTTCATGTACCTGTATAACCTCAGAAGATATGCCTATGATAAAAAAAAAAACAGTATCTGTATCGGAGCATACATTCTATATTCAGTGCATCCTCAATGTGAAGAAATGTATCTGCCTTAAGATTCAGGTTTAGAAATACAGGGCTGCTTCTTTTGTTGTCATTGCCAGCTGTGTATGTTGTAAGTCACACATCTGATTAAGTATTTTGCCCCATAATATTCAGCTCTAAACAAAAAAAGAAAGTTCAGTGATGAAGAAAGTGAATAATTGTGTCCCACAGCTGAGGAAACATGGACTATGGACACATATTGCGGCTGCATCAGAACATACACTATATGGACAAAAGTATTGGGACATCTGTTTTTCAGGGTTTGGTCTAGACCCCTTACTTCCAGTGAAGGACAATCTTAATCCTTCAGCAGACCAAGACATTCTGGACAACACCATGCTTCCAACTTTGTGGACCCAGTTTGGGGAAGAACCTTTTCTATTCCAGCATGACTGTGCCCCAGTGCACAAAACAAGCTCCATAAAGACGTGGCTGGAGGAGTTCAGTGTGTTATAGCTGCAAAGGGGGACCAACCTCAGATTAGAGTCTATGTATTTGAATGCAATGTCATTGAAGTCCCTGTTGGTGAAATGGTCAGGTGTCCCAATACTTTTGTCCATATAGTGTATTTCACATTGCTTCTTCTGACACATGTTCATCTGATCTCAAAGAGTTTAATCAGTTTTCTTCTGATGGTAAACATTTTAGAGTCAAAGTCAATGTGGACTTTGTCATCTCGTCCATGCACAATTATACAGAGAAGCAAAATGTCTAAGCTCAAGTCCACAAAGGACATATGAACATATGAAATAACAAAACACAAATAACAGAGCACATAGTGCAAACAACACAACAAGACTGTGCTGAGACATACAGGACAGTGCAATACAAGGAGAAATATGTAAGTATATAAACAGTAATTACATCGGTCAATTGTTTTTATTGCAACCATGACAAAGTGCAGTGTGCATACCTAAAGGTGTATGACTTCCAGTTTATGCCTAAACCAGTTCTTTGGATAAAGTGGCTGTGCCTATGTAGTATTTCTGTATAGCAGGTTATGGGGGGGTTGAGGCAGTGTGGAGGATGCCGGGAGGCTGTATGGTTTTGAGGAGCCGGACGGTCTGAGGGTAAGATCTTTCACTTAACCTGGCAGATCTGGCTCTGATGCTGCGGTATCTCCTCTGGCAGGAGTGTGAGAGTCCATGTGAGGAGGGGAAGGGGTTCAGCACAGACCTGCAGGACTTGCAAACACTGCATTTGCAGAAAATGTTGCAAAACCAGGCACTACCAGTTGCTCAAAATGAGTAAATCAAGCTAAATTTGTTTTCAGCATCATTTATAATATCTCCACTACTTCTACATTCTGAAGGTTTTATCATGAACACATCAGTTTTGAATATAACACACAAGCATTCTGTGTCTAATTTGGTGCAAAAGGGTTAGTACATCAGTTCCTGAATGCTATATATTTAAACTGTTATTGCTCTTATTGCTTTTGGGTTAAATGGCATCAAAATACCGGTAAGTTCTGCTGCACATTAATGTTGACTTGATCCCACTTTGAGATAGAACAGCCCTTAAGATAGTCATGGCAATTCCAACCAGAGGAAATAGCGAAGGTAAGTTGATGAGGGCACGTTAAAAGCATGTTGAAACAAAGGTTAATGTAGTTTCTGAAAAGAAGAGAGCTTGGACTCTGAAATATCCCTAAAGGCTGATGTATGTGAACAGTGCTGTTTGGTGCTGTTGCCTTTTTGAGTTTATGCAATAGTAAAGAACCTCTAACATGGACATGGACAATCTCTGCATGCATAATAAATGAGAAACTTCTTGTAATTGCTGGCTGCTAGCAATTGCTGTGCCATAATAACACAATAAGGCTTTGAACAACTGTCCCATGTGCACATAGTTTTAGTGACCATATGACTGAACGACCCCATTATTAAGCTTCTCTGGTAGACAACCCTCATCCCTGGGGCTCCAGAGAGGCTTGGTTTGATGACAACCACATTTCAAATAGACATTTGTTTCCAATGTCCAGAAACAGCACTTTTCTACTCATTACATCCATTATAACATGGTACGGAAGGCCAAACTGCACAAAGGTTTCTCATCATTTGCTCTTTAGATAAGGCTGCCTCCAACAAACTGGTGATTTGGCGTAATTACACCGCAGAGATTTTTTGATTATGCCAGTTGCACATCTGCAATTCACCTACAGTTACTAGTACAATAAATTTGGGGTTTAAACCAGTTACTGGAAATCCCTCCTCTACTTCAAACCGTGACGATAAAAGCGTTTCCCTGAGGAGTTTGCAGTGAAAAGATTTGCTGTCTTCTCCTACCACAGAGTGCTGCCCTTATCACATATAATACTATGAATGAACAACAGACCGTCGGAACTGCAATATGAAGATAGGCCTTTTTCTTCTCAGAATTGAGCGGCAGCATTATGAAAGCAAAGCTTCAGATGATCCAGATGTTTGTGGGGTAGCTGGGCAGTGGGGCTGAAAAGGCTCAGCAGACCTAGACAACTAGGATTACTCTCCAGCCTGGGATCTCATAGGGACAACAGAGAGAAATCTAGAGTTTGTACCTTTTCTTAGGATATTGGATATTTGTGTAAAAATTTAGCGTGGAATGTCTAAATAATTCAATGTGTTTTAGGCTCAATGAATAACTTTGATCTACACCAATCACAAAACTGATTCCAAACGGACTCACCGAACGGACAATAAACTTGTTCAGAAACAAGCACTGGTTCAGTAAATATAACTGGTGTAAAACAGTCTAGAACCAGTGTTTACCCTCAGAACTCAGAGTGTATCAGTAAACTCT
>JBBIGA010000153.1:996783-1007221 GCA_037576975.1 Alestes dentex
CTCTGTGGGTTTTCCCCTCCCACTTGTGGGCGGAGACTATCCTGAAAGTTCTCCCGGGTTCAAAGATCTTGTGTTTTTTTCTGTTTGTTTCTAATATCTATAAGAAATTCATTAATTTTTGTTTCTTAATGTTCATTTGCATGTTATGCTGTTTTTTAAACCCCAGTAGTGGTTATTATTATTATTACATGTTTTTAAATTACAGTAACTTTTGGTTCTACGTGACACAGGAACACCAAACAAAGCTCAGCATGACGTCTGACACCTCGAGCATCGACACACAAACAGGGAGGAGTTGTTTGGCCGTGTGACGACAATTTACCATTTGTTGTCTTGAACTCAGCGAAGGTGGTCTTAACTACAGCTCTGCTCATCAGAATATCAAGCCACGTCCAGGCACAAAACAAGACAGGCTTAATAGTTGAAATGTTTTATAATATTTCTGTCCTGTTTTTCTTATTCTACCTTTGCTAGACGTAGCCATTGGTGCTGTAACCATTCGACCTCTGAGTTCATGCAAGGACAGAGAAAGGCCTCTTTTTATGCATTTGAATGTTATGTGTCATTGTTTGTGACCACAGTGCCAACCTTTATACCTTGAATGCCACCGCCAATGACCTCATGCTTACTGGGTTTCTAGTAAGTATTTGTGAAAAACAAACTGATTTACTGCCCATAAGACCGAAAGTGACGTGGATGAAGGTGCTTTACGGCGTCACTTCGTCTTGACAAACATTAAACACTGGATTTGGTCATCTCTCCTTTTTTAGTGCTGAATGCAGTCACATTCACACAGTTTGGTCTTAAAATCACAGTGGGCGTATTAACTGCTGCTACTGAGTCAAGATGACTCAAGTTGTAAAGCAACTGTGCCTGGCCTGCAAATGTGCATGACACAGCTCCTGATGACAGCTCTGATGTGGACGGAGAGAAAGACACGGCTTTTGAGGGTTTTAAGCCTGCAGACATAAATACAGACGCAAACATCTTTATTTGCTTATCTGTCCAAGATGAGGAAATATATTAGCTTTGATTACAAAGAAGGGAATAGAGGCCTCCAGGTGTGTTTCAGTCAGGCTTAAAGGTGGAGCAACTACAACAGAATGACACAAAACAATACCAAAACAAAGCAGTTTCTCAGTAGTTTTCCAGGGGTTTGCGACAAGTTCATACAAAACTGGACAAAATGCGACTGCTAAACAGCACACCACTCCTTAAAAAAGACGCTGCAAAAGTTCCCTTGAGATACGCCACAGTAGAACTAATTTGGCTTGCTAAGAAGCCACATTGTGAAAAATATTTTTTGGTCTTTTTTAAAGGTTAAAAGAACCTTCAAAAAATGAAGGGGTCTATATCAGTATAATGGCTCTCCCAAGAACATTTACGTCATGTAAACTGATAAACTGGATCTTCTTGCAACACTGTTAGCACAAAAGCTTCTATATATATAGGATCACTCGTGGAACCCTTTCTGGTGCTTTACAGAACAGTTTTAAAAGGTTCAATAAATCCCCAAATAGAACAGTTTATCATAGAAAAGAAACATTTAATCATGCAAAGAACCCTTTAAAACATCAAATGCTTTGGAGCCATGGTTCTATGACTAATCATCAACTTTACTAAAGAAACTCCAAAACAACCATATCAACAATAGCGGACCCCTTTTTAGTCACTTTTAGAGCAGTTTTAAATGTCAGACAAAAGCAATTTAACCAAAACTGTTTATTCTTTCGGAGGGTTCTTTCAGATCTTGTCTGAGTTGATTTCATCCTTTTATCTTTCTTAAGGTGTAGGATATCCTTTACAACAATGGTTCTCCAAAGAAAGGCTCTTTGGAGAACAAAAAGTGAGATTTGTTTTTGGCACCTTCATCTTTTAACAATGTGGTGCTAAAGTTTAAAATGGGTATACTGATTTTGTTAATTCAGTTTTTTAATGAAATGCGCAGTTCGTCATAATTATTTCAGAACTACATACTGTCATATCACCCACCCTGAATCAAGCTGAGTAAATATTTAGTATTTTTAATTATAGTGTGTGATTTAAAATACTCACAGCTGGAAGCAGATGTAATGATTTTTATTGCTGTTGTTAGGCTTCGGATTGTGAATGACTATAACAAAATTCACTACTAAAGCACTTTTCTCTGACTCAGTGCACAATAAAAAACACACATAATGCATAACTGTCATAACACAATGCTAACTTTACAAAAGAACAAATAAAACGTCATTAATGTTTGTAGGGTTTTATTCCAAGAAACTGGACCATTCTGATCCCTTTGTCGCCGCAATTAAAAGGACAGTAAACGTTTAATTAAACCACAAGAGTGTAATACGAACGTGTTAATTTAACATAAATTAGGTCTGCACGAGCCAGACATGGGTGAATGCAGGAGTGTGATTATTAGCAAGGAGGGCAGTATTAGTTTAGGTCAAATTATATTAAAAATCGGATTAGAAAGAAGAATTAGTGTCAACAAAGCCATGTTGTTCCTTGTTCCATGTTGTCCTTTGTGTTTGTTTTAGAGCACCTTTCTGACTCCCCTGAAGGCATGTTTTTGCTTTTCAGGGCAGGAATGTGCTGATGAGCCGCTGTGCAGAAATAACACCCGCATTCCTCCCATCCGCCGAGGAAGACAGAATGCAATTAGCACATATTAGAGAGACTGGAACTGGGCTGTCAGGAACCAGGAGTGCACCCTGGAGGCCAGGCCACGCAGCGGCCCTGCCTCGGTCACAGCCGAACAGGGTCTGGGGAAGCTTTAATGGCCCAGACCTGGTGGGCACTATCGGCCTTTTCAAAAGGTTCATTCATAAAGAAATCATTCACTGAAATGATTCATTCAGTTTGAATCGTTCACTGAATCGATTCATGTTTCAGGATGGTGGAATATCAGTAAACTGCTCCACAACCTATAATCAATAAAGTCAAAAAAAAAAAAAAAAGCTTTTATAGCATAGCTGTAAATGAACACGTCACAATGATAGCATGTGTCTTTTTCCTCAAGTTGTTTAATCTATTTCTGATACAATGCCATCATTCGGTAGCATTTTAAACCTCTGCTATTAAATCTGATGGTAAACAAAAATCTTCTATACATTTTGTGTATGAACATTTTTAGCTTTTAAAGTAAAAGCCTAAATATTGAAATCATTAAGGTGTGTGTAATTCCAACAGATTACTAGTCAGACATGCCATGCCCTCTTTGAAACAGGCAAAATCCCGTCCCTACACGACTATTTCGAGGATTAGGCAGGCACTTTTGTCCAAAGTAACTTACAGTTTGAGGAAGCACTCAAGGTTCAGGACAGTGTGAGAACCAGAGCTCCAAGCGTTAAATTTTTAAGTAGGGAGTAGTGAAAGAAGACGTAGCTTATTCTGATAGAAAAGTGTGATTTGGGATGGATAGTGCATCAGGAGAGGAGATGCTCTCTGAACAGATGAGTCTTCAGGTGGTTTTTGAAGATTCTTTTGAAGCTCATTCCACCAGTGAGTAACCAGAATGAGACCAGTCTGGACTGGGTTTACCTTGTGTGTAGGGATGGCAGAGCCAGACAGTGTTAATTGGAGCAGCTGATAGGAAAGCTGAGACTGATGGACCTGAACACCTCCCTGTGCAACTGGATCTTTACTGGTTTGGGAGCAACCAGCACCACAGTTCTGAGCAGGGCTGTGTGCTCAGCCTTCTGCTTTTCACACTATTTTAATGTCTTGCATGTTCCGTTTGCACTCTGTGTATTCCTGTCTGCAGTCTTGTGTTGTTTTATCACTACGAAACCAAATCCCTTAATTTTACGCCCTAAAATTACCTTAATTTTGACCTTAATTTCCAGGAAACTAAAGAAAATTAAGGGGTAAAAGTGCACAGATTAAGGCCGATTAAGAATGTACTTTTTAAAATTTGCCTCTTAAATAATAGAACCTTCTGAATTAATGCCTTGTTTAATGTTTAAGGTGAAGGGGTTTCACACTCATGCCTTAAATCCACTAATCTTATTAATGGCCACTTAATTGAAATGAAGGGGTTTTGTGTATTTTCAGGGCTAAATTAAGGTAGGGTTAAGCACATTTTAAGTACAATGTGTTTCATAGTGTACGCTGCACCTTGGTCCTAGAGGAACAGTGTTTCATTTCACTGAGTAGGTGGTTAAAATAATAACCAAAAACTTACTTCACCGGCCACATGCTATGACTGCTCTGTGTCTCATCCTCGAATTTGAGACACGTTTACATAACTTTATATTTTACATTGTTCTTGTCTCTGTGTCCCTGTGTCTCTGTGCAGTCGTAACATAAGCAGCTTCCTCTGGGATCAATAAAGTTTTATGATTCTGCACACTAAACTGACATCATATGACTGGCAGTCCCACCAGTTCACCCCAGCAAGCTCTGTCAAAGGTGAAGGTTAAGCTGCTTTGGCAGCAGAAGCCTATAGTTTGTGCAGCTGTACTTATATAATAGTGTTCAGGTTTATTTGTAGACCCATACAGTGTCATTTTAGCGCACAGGAGTGTTAGACTGCTTGAAGAATGGAAATATATCACATTTTCACTGCTAATTAATCTCCTGATTCATTGTGTCTAGTGATGTTCGAGGGTCAAATTGTACATGGAACAGGGGTCCATAACGCAGAAAACATCATTTTCATCAAAATATTCAGTTTTCTCACTGAGAAAATCATCTTAAATAATCAGACTTCCTAAGATAACTTCAGAGACCTATTCTTGAGAATCTTCTGCAGACAATTTGTTAAACAAAAGATTGAGTCATTCACACAAGACCCATCTCTAAGGCCTGAAGAAACTCCACGGCATTTCTTCAGAACCTCAGCTTGTGACTTAAACCCTACTTATGGTCACATGACACCTAACATATGTGGGTCAACATGGGCTTTATGCTCATTATAGGGTTTGTTTCAAAGCACTTTGAAATGAACGGAAGAAAATATTTAGGTTTCAGTGTCTGATTTAAAGCTGCGCTAGTCTAACTCTCGTGAAATCACACAATATTGGTTTCATTTGGATCGGATGGTTGAACTCGTATGCATAATTAAATGACATAATTTAACCCAGATTCGTCTCCATTTCTGAGACGGCTGTAAACACAAGAGCAGAAGTCACTTTTCTCTAATTAGCATCAAACTGTGTTTGAGATGTCTTTAATTATGTGCTTTTCTCTTTTTTTTTTAGAGGAACTCTGTTATCAGAGGACTTTGTATTACAGCTGTGGGCAATCTGCACTCAAATAAAATGACAAACTAGCAGACTCTTACGACAAATGACGAATGACATTAGCAAATAGGGCACAGACTGGGCACGATAGCGTACATAAAACATATGCACTCAAATTGCTATTATGCTGGTAGTGCTGGCTTGAAGTTTGAAGTTTGTGAAGGATTATCACTGTTCAAAATGGACATTTTCTACTAAAAAGTTATTTACAAAATCACATGCTAGCGGCAGCACCTTGCTAGAAAATTGGTGGCAAGTTTCTTTACTGGTAAAAATGCCTCTCAAGCTGGCGCCACGTTTACCCTAATTTAATTCCATGTGTGAACACAGAGTAGGAGATATAGTGAGTGAAAGGTAAACTCATTAAAAAAATGTGGGACTTTTTCAGATTAGTTGATTATTTTAAGTTTAGTAAGCAGTATTAAAGCACTCTGAAACAGCCTAAACATCTGCACACACTTTCTATCTGGACGCAAAATTTGGGTTTCAGAATAGAGGTTTCAGTCAACAGTTTGTGAAGGAAGTGATTCAACTTACTGTCCTTCTACTCTCGTTACTTTTAGTAAATTTCGAAAATTAAACATAACATAAAAATAAAAAATCAGATTTATAAAACAAGCATAGCTAAGTTTGAATGAACCTTTTAAATACTTTTTTAGATTCGTTTTAGCTGTCATTGTTAAATAATCATGAACTCTGGAGCTGTAGCAGTCCCTTCAGAAGCCATCACGATATACAATGTAATCAAAATATATACAATGTATAAAATATACACATGATATACAATGTAAGCATTAAAATACATAGGGTAGTGAAGCGTTGTCCTAGCACGAAAAAAAGCCCTAAAGTGTGATCGCAGAACGTATTTTGATTACACTGTATATCGTGATGGCTGCACGAAAATTCGTGAGATCGGGTTGCTTCAGCACCCTATACTTCAACTCCCTATACCTATACTCAGCTCCCTACAGTTTGTCAAATATATAAATTACACAAGACTCAAACATTGTATTGCATTCATCCTGGATCTTGAATCTTATAATAAAGCAAGAGTCTGTAGTGCATTTAATGTAAATTCTTTATTTGCCAGTGGCACGAAATGTAGCCTGCCAGTTTAGTGTGAAAGGATCACAGCCATTCTGTTGAGGTAGTGTGGGTGGCTTATATTTCAGCCATCTTTCATATGTGCTTGCATTGTGCAGCGACGCAAGAAATTCGGTCCTAAACATGAAGGCCGCAGTAGAAAAACTGTGTGGCAGATGTAACGTATACACACATAGAATAGCTTTATATTTGATCCTGTGCTCCAAACCAGCACATTTGCTTGTGAGGTGGTGAGCACATGGAAGCCAATTTGAGAAAATTCCACATTTGCTCGCCATACAAGCACGTGTGAGGTGAGGTCAGCCTGTTCGTAATGAAATAAAGGGATTTCAGTGAGTAAGACTCCATTCTGGTTCTTTGGTTTTGCAAAATGAAAACAGCACCTGACATGCTGAGAGATTCTGCTCATTTTCAGTGGGATTTTCAAAGGCGAAGGGCTTATCCAGAGACATGAGGGCTGGATCAACTGTTACGTGTTTTGCACTGAGACCGGAGAAACGTCTGCAAGGGCTGCGGTCCTCAAACATAACCTGCTTTTACGAGCGCAGGCACGGCGGTGTCAAAGCGGGTGCAAACGTCTTGTTTGAGGCAGTCGCTGCTGAACACCTCCATTATGGTGGCATCACGTTCAGGCCACCAAGGTGGTAAAATGACTGTTTATTTTAAAGCATGTGGATGGCAAAATTGTTTGTTTGGGGTGTAATCTAACGGATTATACCCACGGCACAGTTTGTATTCAAAACATCTGCATGTGAGCGATTCCGTTGCACGTTGTCAGGGAAAAATGTGCATATTTATGAGATGTCGCTATGCTGGAGATTGTTCTGAAGGAAATTGGGCTTTAGATGTGAAGCGTCGATGAGATGCCCATGAAGTGATGTCTTCACTACAATCTGTAAACACAGCTGTGAAATCACAGATTGCGGCGCGTTTCTAGCATCTCCCCTTACTTACTCCAGAGGAGATTATGGGACGACTCCCTACTGCTCTTTTCAGAGTAAAGCCCAACTTGCGCCAACAAGCAAGAGCTTTTTCAATGAATAACCCACAAATGATGTAATAAAAAGAGGGTTTGTGTGCCAAAGAACGTCACCCAAAGCTCTGACCTTAACATCTCCCAACGTTTCATACGAGACTGTTTGTGCAAAGCAAACTTTTACCAATTTTGCAAACAAGAGGCCCTACTGGTCAGCCAGGAAGGCAACCTGCCATCCTCAGTGTTTTTTGTTTTTAATGAGACCTATTTTAAGCTCTTTAATGGAATGTCAAAATGTTGTTATGTAAGTGCTGGCTAAGGACAGCATCCTTTCACTTGCCATACCTGTAAAAGCAAAAGGAGCTGGCTCTTGTAAGGCACAGCGTGATTAAGACGATAAGCGCAGATGAATGGCACCAGACATGGGCTTATAAGGACATTGCCTCAGGCACATCTATTGGGCTGCTCTCAGAGAGACCGTGTTGCTAATGACACGGCCAAGGCCCTATCCTTGAGTGTGTTTAGTTAATCGAAGGGTCCACTAACACCCAGCCCTCTACACTCTACTCAGCGTGGAGCTCGGCCAAAGCTTGCAGCCTGACATACTCCTGAAGACATGAAGGCTGAGGAGGTCCAGGAGGAGCTATGATGTTAATAGCTGGTCTCTTCTGCTCTCTGAGAAGCAAACGTCCAAGACTACACGATCAATTGTTCACTAATCAGCCCAGCCTGATACTGCAGAAGCATGCAATGTGCAAATGAGCATCTACCCGATCACTGACTGTTTTATTGTGAGCAACCTGACCAATCACAGATGTTCACAGGTTGTCCAAGACACAGGAATACTGATGGTCTGGATTATGCATATTATAGCAATGGCTCTCTGTTTTGTTTTTGTTTGCAGTAAAGTGACCATTTTGTCATATGTGAACAGTGTGAAATCCGTTCTCTACATTTAACACATTAACCAAGTGAAGCAGAGGGAACACAGCGCCCGGGGAGCAGTGTATAGGGACAATACCTCGCTCAAGGGTACCTCAGAGGTGCCATTAGCAGTCCTGGGATTCGAACCCACAACCTTCTGATTGCAGGGGCAAATCCCTAACCACCAGGCCACCAGCTGCCTAGTGTGACTGTGTGTATATAACTGTGTAAAAATACCTGTGCACATTGTTTAACAGCATTTTTCTCAGTGTGTGATGAAGTAAACTTTCTAATGCCAAAGTTGAAATCAGAATAAATGCAAACAAGAAAACAGTAAAAATGTTTTGTTTGTAAAAGGTAGTTGATATTTTGTGAGCTGTTGAGGAGAACACAGGTTCGGTTCCAGATATCTCCTCAGTTCCTCCAGCCGTTGTTTGGATTTGTGAAACCCTGCCCCTGATTTAATTTAATGAAGGACTAGTTTCTGATGAAACTACAGTAATACTGGACTTCCACAAAGAACACACTGATATACTGGACATAACATCACTATTTACTGTAGAATGTTATTTGTATCTGTTCTTTTTCAGATTTACTTAGATATTAATGTGGAAAAAATACTCACTGCTCATCTAAAGTTTTAAAATGTTATTTTTGCAGGTGTCTATGACTTTTGCCCAGGACTGTACATACATACATAATATTTTTTTTAGAATATGTTCAGTTGTCACAGTTAAATAACCACAAAACTTTTTCAGTGTTTAAGAAGGTACATCACAACCGCAATTTTTCTCCATGCTGTCCAGTCCTAACGGCATACTGAACCAGAGCCTTAACTCCCCTTCTGAATGCTCCCTTTTCAGTGCTGGAGTGATAATTAGCTTCATCTGGCAACAGTTTGTCTGACTTCTGTTTCTGCTTTTCAAAACCTACAGCATTTTTCACAGATGCAAACAATATCACAATGTGTGTTTTTCCCAGTATCGTTCAGCCCTTAAACAAAGGGAGCGAGCCAGGCCATGATGCCAAACTCACTGGCAGCCCGCAAATATTTATCACCAGCGAGACTTAAACAAATTTGTCAAAAGGCTGAACTTTCCTAAATGTGTCTTTTCCATGTCAGAGAAAGAGTTTCTCCTCCATGACTTGCTAAAGCTCCCCAAATCCCGCCTGAATCTGATTAAGACAAAATCACTTTCTCTAAATCCCTCAGTAGGAAATCTACAAGTGCACTGGTGAATTGTATTTCTTCCAGTAATCTGATTCGCTGCAACATGATCGGTGTGCATGGATTACTTGTTTCTTATCCCTTTTGGATCTTACTCTAAAAACAGATGACCAGCCCGTGAATTGGATGCAAGAAGCACATAATATTAAAGGGTCCATATCCTGCGGATTTCTTACATTTTATTATTCATGACTCTAATGACATTTGTGTAGGTGTATGTTCCTAAACAGTCCAAATACATTTTTAATGACTATCAAAGAGGCTGGTACATCTGAATGACCTCTTAATGGGTAGTTGTGTGGTGCCTCATTCAAACAGCATTCCAAGCTAAAACAGTCCTACAGTAACTTCAGAGTTAATGGGTTATTCTAAACTGCTGTTGGCTGAATAGGTGGGCGTATGTAAATCTATTGGTTTCTATGGAGTCACAGTTCCAAATGGGCTGTTTTGACTAATTATGGCACATTTCCACTGGCACAAGGAACCATCATATACTGCAAACAAATGTTTTTCCATTACAAATAAAGCGTCCCAAATCTGAGCTGAACCCGAGCTGCTCGACGGCAGGGCTGAAAGCAGGCCACAGTAGAGCTGACTGCATCACTGCTTTCTGATTAATTGAATTGTCATCACAACATGGAAAGAGGCCACTGTTTATTTACCGTCCGCTCAAAAAACAACAGCGGAGACACAAACTAACAACTGGGAAGTGGATGAAGTACAAGCACGACTGTCTGCTTGGGCTGAAGATAAATTTCAGTGTTAGTGTTCTACGACTCTAACAAATTTATCTTTAACTCTGGGTTCGGTTCTCATCACACAGATAAAGAACGCAGAGAAAATATTAAATGCTCAAACAAGACTATAAATAATAAAAGACCACAATAACAAAAGAGGCTCTGACAGAAAAACTCTCCGCCGGTTCGACTCCATGGACGCGGTTTTGGGACGACCGGCCATAAACTGTGGAGA
>JBBIGA010000153.1:1012533-1030365 GCA_037576975.1 Alestes dentex
ATTTGCATAAAAGTGACAGAGCCCTTAAACGGCTCATTTTGAAAGAGACTGAAACTGTGAAGAATAGAGCTGGTGAGTTTCTTTATGTGAGAGAGATTTTGTGTAAAAATCATGAACATGTTTTGTAGCCCATAGACCCATTAAAACTTGTTTAAAAAGAGGTATAATATGTCCCCTTTAAAAAATGTAATTGTATATAACCTTTGCTCAAAGCTCATTAAAACATGAGAAGAAAATCTGTCAAAAAAGCAGATTTGAAGCTAATCCAGACCACATTTCTGCTTGTAAATAGGAAAGGAGATATCTTATCTTGATTTGAATTTGATGAAAGATTATTATATATAGTGTCTAGGGTTCCAGGTTTCCTACACTCAATATTATGGTGTGTTTTCAGAATCAGAATCAGATTCAGAAAACTTTATTGATCCTAGTGGAAACTGACGATGTTACGACTGCACAGTCACACAAACAAAATAAAATATAAAGTCTTAAATCAATCCAATAAAAATTCTCAGAAATACTCAATGTGAAATACATTATACTATATACACCAATGCTGGGATATTAATACAAGAGACAAATAACTTACAGTTAAGTGAACTACTAGTAACACTAATAGTGATTAAGAGTCTGTTATTGCTGTAATAGAGATCAGTAGTGGTAGATCAGTAATATTGATATAAGTAGTGATATTTCACATGGTAAAATTATTACATGTAATAATAAGACATTGCACATAAAGAAATGATTTAGCACCAATTAAGAAAACCTCACACAATATTGCACATGGTAAGACTATTGCACATAATGATAATGTTTCAGCGCAATATTGTACATAATAGTAAGTTTATGCTACTCGGGCAAGGCCTGGTTATAGTTATCAGGCTATTATTTACATAGACATACAAACAAACAACAAAACAAACAAAGAAAAAGATGACTGGGAAGCGGTTTAAGTTAGTTGTATCTCCCTAACTGTGTTAGATGAAAATGAAGCGCATGAAGTTATGCAGCATTGCTGAACCACTTTCACAGAAACCGCATCCATGGTTATGAATCTTATGGCATGCAGAAACCACAAATAATAACTCCCTGCAGAGTTCTGGGTGATTGCACCGACATGAAACAAGGCTGGGGTGGTCTAAACCTGCACCCCACAGAGGAGAAAGTTTTTGAGTGCAAACAGTCCATAATTCTACTAAACCAAACAATATTCGGCTAATAAAGACCAACTGTGTGCACTTTTCACAGAAATGACCACTACTGTGAAGGCTTCAAGCGAGAAAAAGGACAAGCAAGGAAAAAAAAAAGAATGTCCCCTTTTAAAAATGCCAAGGACAATTAATGAGACTGGGAATTTTGTAGTATCTGCATTTTTATGAACTACTGTGCATGTAGTGCATGTCTTGGGTCTGCATTATAAATTCCATGGGCCTATTTAATGTATGTTTGAAGTAATTGCCAGATGGCTTTGTGATGGAGACTATTAAAAAAAAGGGGAAAAAAAAGGAACATAAAAAGCAAAACATTTGTGCTGTAAAATGAAAGAGTGAAAAAAAGAGCAGCTGTACAGCAGAAGTTGTTGGTGAAGTGGTGGGGTGCTGCTTTTTAATGAGAGAGATTTCTGTGGGATATTTCAGCACTAATTACCCTCCTTACATCAAATCCCTGCCTCCAAACATACCCCTACTGTTTCATCTCACATGTCTAAATGACCAAAGAATTCAGTGGGCCTGACTCATACGGGCCGCTCCGCAGGCAACACTGGAACCAGGATGGTATTAATAATTAAAGGCCTAAACTTACATTTATGGCTTAACATATCTGTGAGCTTTATGGTTTCTTAAAACTTCTACCTCATATTACTGCAGCCCTGATTATAACATTTAACTGACTCGCACCGGAGAGTAATGGAGTACTACTAAACCCACTGTACTTAAGTGGCATTTTTGAGTACCTTTAATTGATTAATGGACCATACAGGGGCTTCTGAAAGTGACAGATTCTTCTGGTGATTTTTATTATAGACTACTATATAGTTACCTTGATATAAACCTTGACTTAAAGTCTACAAGTCAGCTACAGAGGCTCTGTTGTAATATTATTTCTTTGCAGTTTTATTTGATTCTGTCAAAAGTACAAATTCTGAAGCGTCACAGTAGTGTTCGTAAATAAAAGAGGATGCACTTTATTATTGAATTTGCCTAAAAAAAACTTACAGTAAGAAAAAATGTTACATTAAAACTGACGGAAAAATATTTGAAAGATTCTGTCACGTTAATCCATTGATTTTTGACTTTGAAACAAACTGAAACAATGCAGACTCTGAATGTAGATGTAATTAATTGTATATTCCACCATTAGAGTGTAGTTCTGCACCCTGTGTAACTCTCCACATATATATATATATGTGTGTGTATGTATGAATGTATGCATGTATTTATAAGCTGATGTCAAAACTCTACAGTCAAAACCATCACTGTTTGAGTCCCACTGACAGGCTAGCATAGGCAAGTTCAGCAAAATCTACTGACAGAGTTTTTCCAGCAACTGGATTTTTTCCGAAGGCTACAATGCTCTGTGGAAAGTGGATCTTTCCAGAATGGCCCTCTGCATCGCTGTCACGAGAACCAAAAAGGCCAACAAATAAGTCTTGAAAACTCGACCACACGCTTAGTCTGAACTCTTAACGTGAACAGTTTAAAAACTATGTCCGTTTTAGATTTTCCTCCTCAGTATGTTAGCATTTTTGCGCTCACATCCTTTGTGGCAGTGATTGACGACATAAACCATGTGGCGGTCAAAAAGGGCCCTGAATCTGGAGCAATGAGAAATGAGCAAAATATTATTGTCCAGTCCGCACGTGCACCACAGATTCAGGTACTTTCTGTCTCAATGCAAGTCAGTGACACATAAGAAAAAGCTGCGGATATAAATTATGACTAAGCTGCGATGAAAAGGTCATTTCAACAGTTCTACAGCCTCGATCCTGTTCTACATCAAGACACAGAAAATTCCTGGATTCTGGTGGAACATAGATGTGGGCCATAAAACACTGAAGTTAAACCAGGGCCACACTCGACTTAGCCTTGAACTGAACTATGTGGGGGTTTTTTTTACATGCAGAATTAGGTCTAATCTGTGTTTGGAAAAAAATGTCACACAAAACCCATTCCAGTGCTAAAATGTAACTGGCAGAGTCAAGATTAAGAAAATGACCACATGCATGAGCCTGGAAATATTTTTTATAGAACTGCACTGCTTGGCAGAATGATTGCTCATTGTGTTAATTATTAGTAATTTAATTGTAAGTAATTTAAAGCTACAAGAGGCCGTGCATTGCTATGATTTTATTATAGTTAAGGGTGCTATTTAGTAAAGCAGAGTGCATAAAACACTTTTACTGTGATTTTTAATCACTAGTAACACTAAATGCAAACTTATCATGTGCATTGCAGTCATTTAATGGTCTTGCAATAATATGGCAGTGTCCAAAGCTTTATAAGCAGTTTTTTGCAATGATATTTCCATTAGTTAGTTCTCATTAGTGGTTCTAGGTGATTTCCAGGCCTCAGCTTCCCCAGAACCCTGGTTAGGATAAGCAGCTCAATTAATGGATGGATGGATGGATGGATGGACAGACAGATGGATGGAGGGATAAACAACACTGTTCTTACATCATCTGTAAGTTCATTTAGTGGTCCATACCATTAGCATAACAGTCAAAGATCATTGCAGTTGTAGTCCAGTGATTTTAGGGTAGACTATTAATACAGAATCCAGTTGTTGTAAGGCACTGTCATGAGTGATGAAGGCACTGGAGGCTTGATGTAAGTACACTGGGGATAAGAGGAGTCATGAATTACACAAAATTGTGCCTCACAGCAATTGGAACACACTTGTTGAGGAAGCAAGGCTATGGCCGAGACAAGGAGCAACAATAACAAAACCACATGGGCAAAAGTATATGAGAAATATAAACTACCCTACTACACCAATAAGAATCCTTGGGGAAGACTCCTAACATCATATTCGCTTACACCTGTGACCCACAAAGACTGAAAATCACTTTGGATGAAAGCATCCACCAAATGATGTGAACATGAATGTGAACATAAAGACAAAAAGTCCGAGGCAGGGCAAAACGTGATAGGCACTCATAGGTGTATGTATATACTGAGCACTTTACAGTTGTGTATTTGATCATTTATTATTGCATATTGTTATGTTATTGTTATTTTATTAAAATTATTAGCCACTCAAGTTTATGAACCGTGGTTCAACAGTCACTGTAGTACAGCCTTCTTATTGCTGCTTTTAAAACAGTGAAACAACACATTATGATAAAAATACACTGTTGTTCTCATGGCTTAGTGCTTCATTTTATGACATGGACCACAGCATTCCAGTTGAGTTTATAACACAATCAGAGTCATGATGAGCCAACCAACAGAGCTCATAATATCCACTCAGTCACCATCCATGGGCTCTGTAAACATTTACTCATACAGTTAACACACAGCACTGAATTCAGCACAGTCTGACCACCAGTGACAGAGGACTTATACTTAGCATGACTCCTGTGAAGCCGCACTGTTCTGATAAAATGTATGCAGGAAACTCCATGGCTTTACTGTTCAAATGTAGGTCACTTGGAGCCAGTTAACCCTTAAATGCATCCTGAGCATTGCAAGCAACTTGGTTAATTAGCGTAATAAATGACAAGCAAAAACACACCATAACAAAATAAACCTTTATTCCATTGCTGTTGTCATCAATAAAAGTTTTAGTTACGCTCTGCCATGTTGGTCCGTAGGTCAGTTTTTCCTGGCTATAAGTACAGGGTGGCTAATGATCTGAGGTATGCGAATGCGTGATGAAAACACCTCTAAACACATCTAAATCCTTCTAAATGCCTCTAAAACGCCACTAAATGCCACTACATGTTAAAAACTATCCTACAATGAAAGCATACTGCAAACAGTTTTACACTGACTCAAAATGGGGAGGGTGTTTGATTGGGTTTTTATCTCCTTGTTAGGTTCATTCAATAGATCATAACGCACTTGATGTATCAGCTTAGTGCTTAGGAAGGCTCTTGTAGCTACATTGGCTGAAATCCTATTAAACCCAATAAGAAACCGAAACAAGTGTGAAACATGTGGAAGGTAAGCCTCTTAACATGTTTTGTTGTTTTATGATTTATAACTTTGTCAATGAGAGTTCCGGTTCTATTAAATTAATAACAAAATGCATGTAAGTATTTGAACTAAAAAAAATAGTTGTGCATTAGGATTTTTAGGATTTTTACCAATCGCCAGGACAATTGACATCAAACAATAAGTTTAATGCTATCAAGTTTTCCTTTTGGGTCTTTTGTAAACAAGTAGGGAATGCAAAAGTCTAGTCATAATACTGGATGGGTGAGCTAACCTGTCGCTAAGTCAGGGCTCTCAAGCCTCACGCACTGAGCGTGAAGACACACGCATTTCAACAAGTTCACACGCTCACACGCCACACATGGCATTTCTCACGCTTAGAAATTATTACCTTTACCGCACAGAAATTCCTACAGCGTGTTTTACAAACGAATCAAAGGAAGACTACGCTCGGCTCTAAGAGCTCTAAGAGCCGATTCCTTGTAGTGAATCAGAAGAGCCGACTCCCATCGAGTTTGGTTCTGTTTTTTTCTGTGGATTTGTTTGCAGTGTTAAATGGGAGCCCCCAGTATCAGTTATCAAGGCATCAAAATCTGCCACAAACACTTACAACACACATCACCACTCATAAACACACACACACACACAGGGACAGAATAACCACCCCTGTTCAAAGGGCCATTTTGGGGCTACATGTGTTTTTCCTTTTTTTATTATAATTTTTTCACTAAGTTGAAATTATTTAATACAGCATGAATATTGAGAACAGACAGTGGTCACTACAGTGTTTTTCTTTGTTATAGGATAAATAAAACCATGCATTTGATATAGTGGAATTTGTTCTTTTTTAAGATGCTGGGCTGATGGGACACTGGGAGGGAGGGACTGTTATATCATTACATGTTATATGCTACAATGCATGTGATAGGCTGAGGGGTGCAATTGTATGCAGGTCCACAGAGGTCCAAAATAATCAGCTTACTTCAGTTAAAAGTAAGTAGAATGACATGTATGTGAAAGGTGAAATCATTGCTTTTTTTATGAAAGGACCTATTTAGTCCAACCACCCAATAGCAAATAAACATAAACAAATATGGTCTGGCCCAAGTTTGTACATACCCAAAAAAAATCAAACATAAATGAAAAATCAAGGAGCATCGGTTGAATGCTTGCTGATGCACAGAATTCCTACCATGCAGATGAAAAAAAAAAATCTTCCTGCATTGTTTTGGCATTACGGCTTTGCTCTGTAGAGAGTCTTCGCTCTTGCATAGGAAAAGAGAACTTGTGAGATAATAAACTTGTGAGGGAACTTTAAAGCCAAGCACATGGACTCACACAGACATGTTTCCAGGAAGGCCTATAGATGTGTATCTTCATACTCCTCCTGAGTATCTCAGTGGAAAAGCCCTGGAAACTCTCTTGGCTGCAGATTGAACTCTTTCCAAAAAGCTAAGGACCGACCCCAATGATTAACTTTATCATCACGGCAAAGGATTTTAATGTGGAGTTTAACTGCAACAGGACAGGGGAGATTATGTTCAAAAGGGGTAAAAATGAATTAACAGTCAGGTGTAAGGCACAATTACAGTCTCGCCAGTGTACAAGATAATATCACAGGGTCTCTTTCTGAAGTAGCATTGAAGTTCTTGATTGACTTAAAAGGGAAGGAAACTTTACCAAGATGGGCACACAGTATATTGTGATTTATACATTTGGCAGCACTGCAAGGCATTCCACAGCATTTCACTACACAATTGCTAAAGTGTGAAGTATAAAGTGTGTACTGTAAACGGCAAAGGTGCCCAATCTTATCCAGGCACCCCCGCCTTATCCGCCTTAAACCTGCAGCCATGCCAGCCCTTTGTGGATAAGATAGAGCTTCTCTGGTGTAAAGGGAATTCCACCATTTTTTTCAAAAGTTTGGCTGTTCAGATGTCATTCATAGTGATTTGCTGTAAAATCTGGTCAAGAGGAAAGTCCAGAGAATTTTACACAATTGAAGTGATAAAAATCAGATGGGCAAAGAATTAAATGCCTCTAAAAGTGACCTCATCCCAAGTTATTACTCGAAATGGTCAAAAATATTTTGCTAATACCTGAAACATGGTTTTATGATTGCTCTGAGATGGAACTTAATTCTATATCTAATACATTCATTACGGACATGTACAGAAGGATGTCTACTGTTCAAGAAAAAAAACCCAAAAATAAGCGAAAATATCTAGATCAGTGTTGCTTAGATTTTTTTAAAATCTAGAAATTTTAACATACATTAAGACATGTATTTTAGACATGTTTAGAATTTTGTTTACTCCAGATTTTTTTTGCTTGATATAATCATTTACATCTCATTTATAATATATTTCCTCTAGTTTTTTTTAAAGTTGCTACTTTTTTGCACTCAGAAAAACCAACATAACACTCCACAACACTCAGAAGATACAGGCTCACTGGACATTTTGGATGATAAATAAAATTAATGTATTTCTGTCCTAGATACCAACCTCTGGTTCCTTTTACCACCACTGTAAAAAAAATCAGAGTTGGTAAGTTTCATTACAGGGCACAATTTCATATTAAAACACTCTAAAGTACTTTTACACTAATGAATGATTCAAACTTTGAAGAAATTCTCTAACTACACTTCAGTGTAGTTCAGTCTCACTTTACAGCTGCTTGCCCAACATCAAGGGTATTATTGTGGAGCCTATTGTGGATCTCTTCTTTACCTAAGATGTTAGAACATTGCTGTAAGGATTTGATTGTATTTAATCACAAGAGCATTAGCGAGGTCAGGTACTGATGTTGCATCATTAATTTATCACAAGCACCCCTCTAACTCGTCCCAAAAGTATCTCCGTCACTTCAGAGAACACATTCCCACTGCTCCTCACCCAGAGTGTGGGGGTTTTAGACCCCTCTAGCCGACACTTGGCATTGGGCATGCATGCAGCTCATGTGTGGCTGCTTCAGATACAAGTGTGTGCAACTGAATGCCTGTGTCAGCAATGAGTGCATCTTAAAGATGCTGAACGCACTACTTAAAAGGGGTGTCTGTATAATTTTGGACATATAAGTATAAGTCTAGGCCCAGCCAATTCAAGTAAACAAGAAAAACCTGCCTGATTCATGAGGGGTTAATGAGTTCGTACATGAAAGGGGCTTTGTGTGCATTGCCGCATCCCCAAATAACACAGCCATGTTCGTCTTGCTTCAAATGACCAACAGTCATTACAGTCCATAATGTATAACATCGGTGATCATTAATACACACAAAGATCCAGAGTGCGGAGAGGAAAGCACAGGCTTTCTGCTGGGGTTGTGCAACCGGTCGAAACAAAAGCAGCATGGGATTTTTTTTTTTCTTTGCCTGGGAAAATGTGAAGAACGCACTAAGGACTTGGACTTCAGCGCTGATTCTTTTTGAGGCCCTCCATGGCTGGCAGTGGTGCCAGAACTGGAATGAAAAGCTCATTCTGCCTCTTGCACAGAGCCATTGAGTGGCTATTTCGTTTTATGAAAAGGCAACATACTTAATCGCCATCGGGAGCCAGTTTGGATCCTGTGATGAGATGCTTATTATTTTCCAAGTTCAGAACAGAGTTACAGACCAGCTTAACTGTAAACTAAGTAAACAACAACTAAAAACTAAAAAAAAAACAAAAAAAAACATGCTTGCAGAGTGAAGCTGCACTGCAACTGATTTCACTCCACATTTCATTGAGCTGTAAACGCGGCTCCGTGAGACACTACGTCAGCGATGGCAATGATTGCAATTAAAATGTGATTTTTCTTCCTGCTCTAATTTCCACTTAATTTATCACAGCTTTTTTGACCGTTTTGCTCCAATCAGTTTATTTATCTTACACTCTTCAGTCAGAGTTTAAAGAAGCTCCGTCTACGGAATGAATGACAGCATGGTTACTGAAAAGGGTTTCGCGTGACTGACCTTCGAGGCCTGTCAGCTCAGCTGAAGCGTAACTGGCCACAAATCTCCTGTCAGTATGTACAGAAACTCTTGATGCTGCATCCAAGAAGTAAAGCAAAACAACCGTAATTACCCTGGAACAGGGGTTCCCATCTCCAGTCCTGGAGGGCTGGTGTCCAGCTAAGTTTGGTAGTTCTCCTCCTCAAACATGCTCTTACTAAACCTGGTGATTAAAAGGTGAGCTGAACCAGGAGCCACAAAATCACCAAATCACCTGTGCTGGACGGGGACTGGAGTAGAGTGCCTCTGCCATAGAATAAACGACATCTCCCCTACCATCTTTACCATCTCTACGGTGGTCCTAGGGACACAAATGCACTACAGTTTAAAGAGCTGCATCAACATGCCTGTTTCAGCTTATTAAAATCAGGTTTTAGGCTGATCAGAGCCAGATCAGATAAGTAGAAATACTTGAAACCATGCAGTGCTGTAGGATATATAGAAACACATACACAAACCAGTAAGAAAATATTTCTTTCACTTCTTTCACTTCATACTCAAATTGATGTTCACACTGTAGCCATGTAGTCAATATAGTCTCAGAAAGAGTCCTGGAGAGAAACAGGCTTACAGTATAATGAGCCCCTGAATCTTATAGTGCATGAATCTTAGATATTTATTTCACATACAATTTACTTTTAGCCTACTGTTCCTCTATCGTGAGTAAGGACCCAAGCCCTTACTTTCTTTCCTGCAGTTCAATGAGTATTCATTAATTCATTCTCATGAATAGTCACATATCAAAATTAGACAGAGTGAATATCCCTAATACAAGATGGACGTACTCTGCATGACAGTGCAGAACATTCTACAAAGTAAACATCTCTAGAAGGCTATTTAAATACATCGTCATGGGGAAAAAAAGTTGCACTCATATATCTGTACTTTCTCTCAATCACCTGAACTCTCTTTACACTCTGTTGTCAGCTCTCTTGCTTCTCTTTCTCCCCTTCCTCCCGGTCTCTCTGAGAGTCGGGGCAGGTTGTGAGCCAGCTCTGGGCAGGGGGAGGGCGCAGTAGAAGGCCTTACGCTTCCAACGGCCCGAGCGCTTAGCCGCTTGTAAAAGCTCTGTCAGCCGGACATGCCATTCAGACTGGCATGCTAATTGAAAACAGCACCACTCTCTCTGGTTCCTGGATTTTTGCCCCCTCTGTGAGTCCCAGAACACATGCTGTAACACGGTAACTGCTTGAAAATAGCATTGTTAGGTACGTAGTAAAATTGTTTTTTATACCCAATTTAGCATTTTAACATATATAGACCCTCAGTGCATTGCCTTTGCTTCTCTCTATGGCAATAAAGTCCAGCTCTGTGTGACAGGGAGGGCGAATGAACGCAGGCCACGCTGCCAGAATCGCAAAAAGAATTCCGTTTAATGGTCTGATTATTTGGTGCTCTCGCTCGAACCGAGTTGAGGTCTGCCAGAATGTGGTGCTTTTTGTGAAATGTGACAGAATGGCTCCATTTTATCATGGCCTCCAAGAATAGCTATTACTCATCAGTGCAGTAATGTAATTACAAAGGGAAATGCAAGAAACCTCTGCAGTCTGTGGGGTTGTTTGCAGTCATGCCTAGAACAAAGAAAACAATATGAATAACACCACCACCACCAACATCAAAAACAATAACAATACGAATACCCCTCATAAGCAGTAACATGACGAATAATGTGATAAAAAAAATTAAAAAAAAACCAGCTGGAAATGGCACAATAATACTTTTCCTTTTTCAGTACGGATAGGAATGTTTAAAACTTGAGTTTAAACCTGTACAGATGACTTTAAAAATGAACAAACAAAACTACTAAGTTTTAAAACGAGCTGCTTGTAACTGAAACAATTCACTTAAGAGGTACAAGCAACCTGTGATTCAAGGAAACGTGATTCATCAGACCAGACCACCTTCTTCCACTGCTCCGTGATACAGTTCTGTGGACCGGGGTCGGCATGGGCGCTCTGACCGGTCTGCAGCCACTTACACAGCAAGCTGTGATGCACGGTATGTTCTGGAACCTTTCCAGATAAGTTAGCCTGAGCCTTGGATGCCCATGACCCTGCCGCTGGTTCACCAGTCATTCTTACTTGGACCCCTTTTGGTAAGCACAGACCACTGCATACCAAGATTACCCCACAAGACCTTTTGTTTTGGAGATGCTCTGACCCAATAGTCTAGACGTCACAATTTGGCCCTTGACGAAAAGTTTCCTTTATCCAGTGCATCAACTTCTAGGACTGACTGTTGCCTAATATAATGTTCAATGTTACATTATGGTCACCTCACCTCTCGGTGGTTTTAATGTTGTGGCTGATCTGTTCTACTGTTTCGGATAAGTACAAAGGCAAAAGATATATTGTGTGTAAATGTGAAGTGGATAAATGCACTTGCAGTAAATGAAATAACAAGAAAGTATCCAAGCACTTGTTTCTCCTCCCTGCACACAAAACAAATAAAGATTGGATAAAATAAATTAATACAATTACAACACATGTTTCTGCTTATTCGAGTTTCTAGAAGCAAAGAACCCCAAGAGCCGAGGACCAGACGAGAAGAAAAAAAGGAGCTCCAAATAGGTACTGCGAGCCTTTTTGTTGCAGACTGTGTCACGAACTGTGTAACTAAATTTCATGTACTTTTTATATCTACCTCCTAATTCCAAACACAAACAGTCTGTTTGGAAAGAAGGTTATGCTTATATCCATGCAGGGGCATTAGCTCTGACATGAAATCAAGCGATTCCATGCTGAATATTTTGTCTAGACTTGTAACCAAAGGAATGCACTCTCCATTATTTCCAAACTGTTGCTGGTTAAAAAAGGCCTTTATTTTTGTTTTGAAAAGTGCTGACTCTGCAGGAGCAACGGCGTTACCTTTTTCCCAATGAGGAAACTACAGTAACAGTATTATCTCAGGGCTCAGAGCCAACATCTACATTTCAGCATCCGTGACAAATATGCCGTGATTGGACAAATTTATAGATTCTGCTCTGCTGCAGGATGTCTTATCTTTACCTGTGTGGCAGTCGGGAATATGAAAATATTTTCTTGGGCTGATCAGCTTTGCAACTGTTCATTTAGACCCCAAGGATCATTTTCCATGCAACATTCAGACCTTCTGCTGCCACGAATGGCATTTTTCTGCAGATTTACTAATGGATTAGCTGAAAGCATGGAAACTATAGATCTAATTACTTTAATAAAATGTTTTGCAGTGCTAGTCCATGTGCTTTTATGGGTTTTTTTGATTTTATTTTTTTTTTTACCTACACTGGACACTGCTAATTCAATTTTTGTGCGTTTATATTGGCAAGATTTTACCGATACACAAAACAGCTTTTCTGTTTTCCACAAAATTCTTCTTTAATTTTCATCACATCAGATGCACACACACACATGTGCGCACACACACACACACACACACACACACACACACACACACACACACACACACACACACAGAGTTGTCAGAGGTAGAGAAACTGGTGATTCTTTCCAGAGCCTGTTGTTTTAATATCTTAGCAACCCTCAAACATCTCATTCCTCCGTGTTATTTTTTTCTCCCCATTTTCTCGACAGGATCCTCTGCAGGTAGGGGAAGCTCAGGTTTTGGACAGAAATTCCATGAAACACCACGCCGAGATATGGATTTCTACGAAAGCAGCGTGCTTGCTCTTATAGCTCATTACAGTTGCTACATGACTCATAGGAGAGTTGCCTGCCATTTCTCTGGGTAGGCCACCCATCAAAGTCGTGTGTATACAGTACTGAGAGAAAGCTGCACTAATGAGTCATGTACAAACAAACACAGTGCGAAAAAAGGGGGAAAAAAACCATTGTCGGGCATCTTAGGAGTTGTTGCAGTCAATCACAGATGTAGCAGAACCAGCTTTTGTGTTTTCAGTGGAAGTTTGAGCTGAAGTGACCCTTTCCCTTTTGTACAGCGATCATTTGATATTCGGAAAAGAACCTAAACAAAATGCAATTAAAAGGCCCAACTGAAGCAACTGCAAAAGACAGTATGTGTCAGCTGTTACTGATACTAATGTATTAATGCTTTAGGGCATTTAAAGGCACAAACAGCATTTATGAGCTCCATAGAAAGACACTGACCAGGAGAATTGGATGCTCCAAGTTCTGCACTGGAGCAGCGGCTCTGCAGTCTCTGAATCAATGGAGCTCCATTCAGTACCTTTAAGAGCAGCTTGTGTGTTGTGTGTTTGTGATGCAGAAATATAAGAACCCCCTGGTTTTCTCTACTGAACAAAAGATGTGGCCAAATCTAATCTCACCACATCGAGCAGCTGTATATTCTTACAGTATATTGAGTCCCTGAATGTTATTGTGCTCAATCCTTGATTTTATCTTTTTTTAATTTATTATAACATTTTCTAGGAGGAAGAGAAAGATATTTCTTGAATCTACTAATAACTGATATCACAAATGACACAATAATCATAATAACCAAATGAATGACTCTTTGTACTTTTGCCATGAATAGCTTAAAATACGGTATTGATTTTTATGTTGGACTGGTGAAAGTGACTGTTCTTAATATAAACAATGTAATTTCACATTTAAAATATTCTTAGAATCATTATTTAGATGTATTTATTATTTAGTAAGCAATTATCATTTCACTTCATTACACTTTTTGGGTTTTTTTAATTATTGTTATTACTTTGTTATTACATTTGTTATCATGTTACTACTTGATTGTATGTTAGCACTCAAACAACGTTGTGATATTCCAGAATAGAAGCAAATTCGTTCTTCTTTCCCTTTTATTTCTCTCGGTATCAACCAGACAAAGAGTTTCAGATCGATGTTGTGACTATTGCTGTATCTCTCAATTGAGAAAGTCAAGGTGTCAACGTGATGATTCACAAATTGAACGTTTCTGCAAGCTTCTCAGGAAATAAAGCACGGCAAACGCAACCCATCTGCCTGAACCTCATCTGGGAGCCGGAAATCGTGCAAGCTTAAAAGGAATCCATTGTTGTCGGCAGTTTTTGCTGACAACACGACTGGAGTTCAGTTGAGTTATTATGTCCATTGTGGTCAACATAAGAACCTGAATGCAATGACTTAAGCAGTGGAGCTCTTTGTGGGACCCAGCCCTCCGCTAAATTAGGGGTATGATTTCAGTGCTGGGGTTTTCACTAAGTCCATCAAAACGAACAATCATGCATGCGGCCTGACGCCCTGATGCTCTGATTTATTTGGTGATTTGTGGCTCTTTGAATCAATGTCGTGGTTACTACAACAGGAAATGCTTGAAGTAGAAACCACCGACAGCTCATTTCTCCAAGCAGCCCTCAGCCTAAAGACTTAAGTGATACCATCGAAACTCACACTGCAGGGCAGCACAAATCACTCGTGACCTCATGCAGTGGAAGTAAACCTTGAACTTAGAGCATGTGTGAGAACGTCTGAGTATTCTGGAAGGTTTACATCCCTTTCACACTTTACTCTTGTGCAGGATTCTACATCTAATGCCATATTAGATTATTCATTTTGGAAGGTTTACATCCCGTTCACACACTACTGTTACATTGTTGTATTGTCTAGTTATTGTATCGCTTCTTTCGTTGCTTGCACTTTGTTCAATACTGTAATACTGTGGCTCCTGTGCAATAATCATACTTATGGTGCAATGTTATATTATTCATTCTGGAAGGTTTTCATCCCATTCACACTTTACTGTTACATTGCAGTCTTGTCTATTTGTTGCATTGTCTCGTATTCGCATCCCATTCACACTACTGTGACACTGCCATGATGTTTCTGTCATTCCTTGCATTTTGTTCAATGCTGTAACAGCCTCCTGTGCAATAATAATCACGTTTATGGTGCAACACTAGTCACTCTGGAAGGTTTACATCCCATTCACACAATACCGCTACATAAATTTACTGTTATATCGGTGTCTTTATTGTCTCTGTCATAACTTGCACTCTGTTGAATGTTGTATGTTGCACCGTGGTCTGTGGAGAAACGTCTCATCACACTATGTATGAACACTATGCGTTCACAGCTGCTGATGACAATAAAGTAAGTCTGTATGAGTTTGTATGTAAAGTGTAAAGCGACCATTTTTGTCCCATGTGAACACACTACAGAACAGCACACGGCGTGAAGTGTGAAATTTGCATTTAACCCAGTCACCATGTGAAGCAGAGGGCAGCCAGGAACACAGTGCATGGGGACGGTACCTTGCTCAAAGGTACCTCAGTGGTGTCACTGGCAGTCCTGGAGTTTGAACCCATGACCTTCCATTCAACTCCCTAACCACCAGCTGTTCCAAAACCTCTGCTCCCACTAGGATTTGATCCCAAGGTTTTTAATCCTCAGCACAAACCCAGTGAGCTCCAGAGGAGAGGCTTATGTGTGAGTATGTAGGAGCGTCTGTCCCATTGCAGAACCCTGGAACCCCTCTTTATAATCACACTGCCTGTCAGAGTAAAGAATATGGTGGTAGCTGAAGGGCTATTCACCCTTTGGCCTGGTTCTTGAGTTCTTGGCTCGTTACAGGCCCCTCCAGAGAGCACTGGCTGCAATGGCATGCTGACGAAGCACTCGAGGAAGCGGCTGGCCGGGCCGTCTGCACAGAGGAAACATGCGGCCCGCATGGCCTTTCATTCCTCCTCTGGGACGGCGCTCTCCGGGAGGCAGCAGGAAATCCGCACACACGCATACCGCCACACTGGCCTTTCCCAGCCGTCTGGACCTTAACGCTGCTCAGCGGAGCCGGCCCGGCCGGCCCCTTTCACCGAAAGCCAACATCGAGTGGCAGTAAAAATTAATCTGTCATCAGTTCCCCGCGCCGGCAGGCAGCAGCCCTGCTGCAATCTCAACAGAACATCAGCTAATTGCCTGCAGACCTTCGGAGGGCGACGTACAAAGGCAGCTACGGGCATTTAACATTTTATGTGCTATTTGCTGGCTCTTTCAATTCATCCAGTCCTCTGAGAGAACAGCATTTCGGTTCATTCGACTGTCTCATCTAAAATGCCCCGTTTTTTTTATCATGAAAACTAGATGGAGTGATTCACCTAATGATATCTGACAGCAACAAGCCGTGGGAGGCGGGGCCTCATGGGGGTTTTACAATGGTTACGGGGTGTTTTTCAGCCGTAATGCGAAGCAGCTCCAAGTAGCTCACTGCTTTTATAAAACACTGACAAAATACAAAATGACCAAAATATGCCAGTGTTGAATACGTCGTTTAATTTAACTGTTAACTTAATGATTTCAGTAAAAACTAATTGCACCCTAAAGCTGATTTACTTAATTAAAAACCGAAATACACTACCAGTTTTTTTTTGCACACACTGAGATTTCCTACATTTGCAAGTAACTTAATATTACTCACTTAATATTTACTAAATATACACTCAATATTCTTTGTCAACAAGTAAGTTTTTCATTTGAGTTCCTTGATTTGACAATAAAATGTCACTTTTTTATTGTTCATCATTACTGACCTACAAAAAGTCACCTAAGATAATTATAGTTATGATGTGGATCACCAGACGAGTGTTAGATATTTAATGAGATGAGTGTTAGATATTTAAAGTGCTGAAACAGTCTGAAGAGTGCATTTAAGGGAAAGTCTAGAGTTTGACTCTGCATCACCACACAACCAGTTAATAGGAATCAGACCTGCACTGTTACAGATTCTTTAATCTTAGAAAGGAAACTGGTTTTATTTGACATATTTTCATTTATAGTTGTTCACTCAACAACCTTCCATGTTTAACAAGACTAAAACTGGACAAGTGGTAAAACGTGGTGTTCCAATCCTTCGACTTGTCATGTGTATTGCTTTGTAATAATGATAGCAGTATTGTTGATGCTTTTCAATTTTTTCATTTCTCTCTATTCTCTTTTCAAACTGTCAGAATTACTTTTTAGGGTCAGTTCAGCCTCTACAGAGCTCTCTCTGGTTCATCTCTGCTGCTGGTGCACATGACAGAGCTCAGTCCTGGAGTATGAAGCCACGTCACAACATGCAAATTAGGCAACCAGTGATCCCGCCCCTGATGATGACACCCACCTCACACTGAACTGAACACATATGAGTTTGAAGGACGAGCAGCAGACTGTTGTCAGTCTCTTACCTAATGTTATTTAAAGTTACCTGTAAAGCAAGTTAAGCAAGCATTGATCACTCTCTTACCTAATGTTAAAGTTACCTGTGTCAGAAACTGCAGCAGCAAATCTGTTCTGCACAAATTTGCATCTGCACCTCTGGAAAAAAATGATGCAATGTCATGTTTTTCACTTTGTTACCTGTTTATAGACCAGAAAGTGAAGCAGTGCTAATTTCTCCTAGCATGTCTATGTGTTTCGTGTGTCACAGTAGCACTAGGCTAACAATGTTACGTCAGTAAGAGATCAGTTCAGACACTGAATGCTCTGATATGCATCCACTCAATCCTTTCCTCTCTGTTTTACATTCTGGTAAGTTTGTGTGTGTGTGTGTGTGTGTGTGTGTGCATGCATACATGTGTTTGTGTGTGTGTGTGTGTGTGTGTGTGAGTGTGTGTGTTTGTGTGTGTGTGTGTGTGTGTGTCTATGCGTATGTGTGTTTGTGCATGTGTGTGTGTGTATGTGTATGTGTATGTGTGTGTGTATGTGAGTGTGTGTGTGAGTGTGTGTATGCATACGTGTGTGTGTGTGTGTG
>JBBIGA010000153.1:1131433-1146581 GCA_037576975.1 Alestes dentex
TCTACACACCTTCACACACACCATCATACATCTACACACCTTCACACACACCATCATACATCTACACACCTTCACACTCACCATCGTACATCTACACACCTTCACACACACCATCATACACACCTTCAAACACCCTAATACACCTAAACACCTTCACACCCACCATCATACACCTAAACACCTTCACACCCACCATCGTACATCTACGTACATCATACCCAAGTTTTAGATCCATGTCGCACAGTGTGATTTGCAATGATCTTGTTAGACTGCTGAAAGTCTGAAGAAGCATTAGAATTATGTGTGGCTAATCCAGAGCGTGCCAATCTCTTGATCAATGCTTTTCTGAGGAGATTGTATAAGCTGTGCAGGTGAACACCTGTGTCAGGGATGGGTTCATCTTAAGGGAACTGAATTCAGTTAAAAGGCATCTGCTTTATTGCCTCAGGATGAGAGTGTTAATGCAAAGGGACTGTTGTGCAATATCAACATCACAGTTTTACAAAGTACCCTTTGTTTTTTTGGGAGTAACTGAAGTTGGAGGATGGCTCATGTGTTTGAAGTTTGAGGAGATCACACTCCTGCTTTGCTGCCAGAGCTGTACTGAAGTTCTGAGACAGACACACACACACACACACATACACTCACACACACACACACTCTGCCTCATCTCTGCTCTGTTTCTGAGTGTCTCACTTTTACACACTCACTCTCCTTTTCTCTTGCTGTCTCTCTCTCACACACACTCACACACACACACACACACACATACACACACACTTCCACTTTCTCCGACCTTCTCTCTCATTCTCTGACTCTCTCTCTCTCACACACACACACAGACATACACTGCCTCACCTCTGTTCTGTGTTCAATAGGTTTCTAACTTTTACACGCTCACACACACACACACACACACACACACACACACACACACACACACACACAGTGCCTCACCTCTGTTCTGTGTTCAATGGGTTTCTAACTTTTACACGCTCACACACACACACACACACACACACACACACACACACACACACACACACACACACACTCCCACTCTGCTGCCTTCTCTCTCTTTCCTTCTCTCTCTGACTCTCTCTCTCTCTCTAACACACACACACACACACACACACACACTGACCTTTTCCAATCTCCCCAGCGTCTACATTCAGCCACTCTCTGCTTCTGTGGGATTGTTCATTCTGAGCACAGTCCTGTCACTAAATGGAGGCTTGCAGAGGTGCAAACATCAGGGGCTGTGAGGGAAATCTTTGGGTGAAGGGATGCTTTCCAGCTCCATCAAGTCACGGATTACCTCTATTGTCTTGCTAAATAGTCTTCAAAGCAGTAGTATTTAAGGAATTAGGCATTAGATTAACTCCATAAACTCTGGGCTTGTTATTTATAATTACCCACTAACTGCTATAAAGCCATAAAATTGATGTGTGTTGTAAACATCACAACCAGCACTGCCAAGAAACCAGTTAGGAAAGTGCTGGCAAGTTTCTCTACAACATGATTTAAAAAATTTGGAATGACTTTGTTTACATTTCTATAACTTAATTATGTAGAAACTTTTGAAAAAATGTTGGAATTACCTTTTAATCTCAAGGCCTAATGGCAATCAATTATTTGTTAATCTCTGTAATCGGCTGTTAAAGTTAAAACGGCAAAGATGGACCCACTTATAAGTCCTTAGGGCTTCTGTTGTGGGGGAAGGTGCAGGTTTCCAAGACAGAAATGTTGAATCTGGTTTATCATGACATTTGGTAAAATTTTGTCTTTTGGCAAGACTTAATAGCAGCAGTTGGGATGAACAGTGTTTGACTCTTAATTAAAATGTGATGTATGACTAATTGGACCAGAACACTTGCCATGCTACAAAACATTGGGGCTGGCCTGAATAAATGTGGTCAGTCCTATAGTTTGGAACCTTTTCTTTATTTCAAGCCACAAAATCTGTAACCTAAGATACAACACATTTCTTCAGCAGAGGCCTTTTAAAAGAGCATTGTGGAAAATGTTAAATATTAATAAAAGGTTCGTAGGCATGTCACTTGACCTTGGAGCGCCACAAAATCGCCCAGTTTTTACGCCACCGTTGAAGATAAAAGATGAGTGAAATCTGTGAACTGTATCAGACAATTAGAACAAGAATCACACTTAAAATTTATCAGACGGAAGAATTATATGTATGAAGACCTGACAAATTTGCAGAATAACCTAATACAGTTCTGAATAGTACAGTGATACATGATATTCAGGTGTTAAAATCATATTTTTAGTCAGCGAGTGTGTGAAACTGCAAAAGAGCAAATAAGTGAGAACCCACCCCAAGCCTTTACTCCTCATCAATATAGTGTTGCTTCCGCAACCCTGATACCACAAAGAAACCCATTTATTTAGAAATTCATGAACTTTCAAACAGTTAAAAAGATTATTCAGGCCATCCCTTTAAAATATGGGCCTGGTCACCTGAATATAGGCCACGCAGTTCCATCCACACACAGTTTAGAGTTACTCTGTAAGTTCGCTCCCTCTGATTTGACTCCTAATCTTGTTAACACTGGAAGTCAGTTACTCAAATTAACAGCACATCTGTGCAGGCAAACGAGAGAAAAGATATGAGAAACACGTTCCCTGTATTGCATTAGGAGCACGTCTGGGTCGTTGAACTGAAATATGAAGCAAGTGTGAACTTTTCCACTTTATTAAGTGAGTTTAATGAAAAGTTAGCTTCCACTGCTTCAGTTAGAATGACTCCCCGAAAATGAAATCACACGGCTAATGTCTCCTGCTCTGCTGTCGGCTATGAATGGATGAAACTGTCAAAAGCGACGGCTTTACCAGCCTCAGATCCCTTATGGGTTTTGCTTTTTCGGTATTAAAAACAAGGTCAAGTGCTCTGACCTTGATGATCCTCTAAGTGAGGCTAAAAGAGGAAAATGCTCAAGTCGCCCAGGAGTCTGAAGGACGCAGGTAAGAAACACATTCTGCTCCACTTAGGTGTGTGTTGGGCTGTGCTCAGCTTCTTGATGTCTGTTTCAGACCGAGCCATTTGGGTTCGGCTACTGGTCCCATGGGTCGTGTTGCTCATGACCTCTTCGGCTCTGGAGCACTTTTGATAATTATGCTGTGCGGAGCTGAAACTGGTTTAAAATTGAATGCTACTTAACCTTTCGTGCGCTGTACGCAGTGGTTGCTTCTTTGAATTGCCTTCCGTGCTGTGTGGCATTTAGAGGAGTTTACAGTATGGTGGATTCTCTAATGCCACCTCTGTAAAACAGTCCTCAGCACTGTGCCACCGGACCTGCGCTGGAGTGGCTGTTTTGTGTGCAGGATCCGAACGAGTGCAGCTTGTTAGCAGAGGAAGTGTGTGCTAAACCCCTTTTTATTGTTTTCTGTTTGGAATACCAGGCTGTGCTAGACGAAGAAGAACTAAGAGCGTATGTATGAAAAGCACATAGACTGGCACAAGGAACCGTGCCATACTGTAGTGCAACCCGTACTCGAGCCAAACCAGAGCTGCTCGACGGCAGGGCTAAAAACGGACCGCAGCCAAGCTGAATGCATCACTGCTTTCTGATTGGTTTAAATATCATCACAACATGAAAAGACATACAACAACAGACACACAAACTGACAAACTGGGAAATCGATGAAGTGCAAGCACGACTGTCTGTTTGGGCTCAAGATAAATTTCAGTGTTAGTTTTCTGTGACACTAACAAATTTATCTTCAACTCTGTGAGAAATGTGAAGGTGATCCAGGACATCACTAACAAGTTATCTGGGTTCAGTTTTCAACACATGGCTAAACAATGTTGAAAAAAAAAAAAAAAACTCAGGACAAATAATCATATTGGATATATTCAGATAGTAGAAGTGTGGTTTAGGATAGATAGATAGTACATCAGGAGAGGAGGTGCTCTCTGACTCCACAATTCTTCAGAGGGTTCTTGACACGTTAGGGGTTGTTGTGGGAAGAGTTAGGGGTTGTTGTTTGGGCAGCAAGGAAGGGAGCAAACATCCTACCAGGGCAGGCCACCGTGGAGAAATAGCAATGGCATAGCAACTGAATAGCATTTTTTGAATACACTTGTGTGTCCTAATGAGTGTCTAAACATTTGTTCTCAGTACTGATCTTTTTATACAAAACCATTATGTTTTGCTGCAAGTTAACGTTACCAGCTTACCTAGACAGCACAAATAGTGAAGTTTAAGACATCCATCCATTATCTGAACCATAGTCATATGGTCATAGTGTCAAATGCGAAGAAACACCCTGGACAGGTCGCCAGTCCATCACAGGGCAAGTTTAAGACACAAAACTTTTTAAATCTTAGTTTAGCAACAACTTTCATTACAGGTGACTGAATGAAAATGATCTTTTTCCATCGCTAACATGATGCTGTGAGTTTACGGGTGGAACAAGAAAAAAAGGTTTATTTACATGACAGCTAAAGTTTGTAAAACTTCCAAACTATTGTGCGACTGTACATGAGCCTGGATTATTTATATTCTTCAAAATAGTGCTGTGTTACAGCTACCAATAGAGTTGACCACCGGAGCTTTTTTCTGGACCCGGAGCCGTTTGGCCTGGGAGTTCAGTACAGAGTTCAGAGTGTGAAAGCTGCTTTTAGGCCTGGGAGCCGTCCAGAGTGCCAATCGCTGGTCATCCCGAAAGGGGGCCTGGTGTTCGACTCGGGTGATCCCTGGTGCAGCGCGAGGGATGTGCTACTTGTCGAGTGATCTGATTGGCTCATTTTTTCACGCTCACTGAAAACTAGGGCTGCCATAGCAATGGAATAGCATTTTTTTAGACTTTGAATATGTTTCCTAATACTCAATACTGCTCTTTTTATACAAAACCATAATTGCAATATGTTTTATATAGTTAGTTTCAAACAAAATCTGTTTCAGATTTTATAATGGCAGGAAAGAAGAGCGATGCTTTGCACTGATTATTGTGAAAAATGTGATAGTGTGATCTATACAGCTAGTGAGAACAGCCCTTTGTTTGCAGCTTCCTAATATGAAAACATGCCACATATCCAATATCTTCTGTTCATCACTGCCTGCGTGTTGGGAGCCAACCAAGGAAACATAAGAATAATATGAGTTATGACTGTAGTGCCATTGCTTTATTGTCAAAAATAGTGAAGGAATAAATCTATTATTGATCATTTTGCAACAACAAAACAGACACAGGTGGAGTACGGAACTGCAATCGATCCACAGTTTGTTAGGAATTCTCCTGTCTGAGAACAAACCTGCACTAATGAGCCGCTCCTCCAGACGAGCCCAGAGTAGGTTCTGGGTGCAGATTCAGGTAATCAGGACAAGTGTGAAAATGCCCTAAAATAATGAGTGAATTCTGCAATTTGTACACACAACTCAAAATACGTGATATATTTTTCCTGCTAAACTGTTTTACTAGGGGAAAAAAGATACTTTCATGGTTCAAAAACAGGGCAAATCAGGTTAAACCTTGAAAAATATCTGTCCAGTTGCAGTGAACATTCACAGATGATATTGCTGAGAATATTATCAAAAGCATTTTCTACTTGAACTTGTTGAACTGTATAAAATACGCACAGTACATCTCACCCCGTCTGTTTATGCTCTGCTCTCCCATACTTATCCATCGTTGAATAAAAAGACATTTATTCTTTTTTATAAATCAGGCACTGCTAATGGTATTTATTTTGGTATTTTTAAAAAAATTAGGTACTGCTGATACATTCTATGCATGCTGTCAATTCTGACCTGACAAAAATGTCTTAAAAATGTCTTCTGGTATCGTGATATTGTGACTTTTTAAGTCAAGTTTATTTATGTCACTCATTATCATACACTGTCATTCAGTGTACTTTACAGGAGAACAATAAAAATATTAAACATAAAAATAGTAAGGAAAGTATACATAGAAAATAAAAAAAAGATTAAACGTGCAATGGAAGTGCGGATATTTAAAATGCTAGAAAGCTGACTAGTAATTGCATGATTAAAGACTGTCCTGGCCAGGGTCCTCCGTGCAGTTTGTATGGAGGACCCATGTCTGTGGATTTCTACCTGAAGCTTGTCAGGTGAACTGGGGATGGAAGCGAGCAAAAATTTCACCAGGTGTGGATGTTACATTACATTACATACGTTTGGAAGACACTCTCAGCCACAATGACTCACAGTTTGTGGAGACACTCAAGTTTCAGAACCAGATGAGAGTTCTAAGTGTTACAAGTTTAAGTAGGGAGCAGTGCAGGAAGATGTAGCCTATTCAGAGAGAAGGACAAGTGTGGTTTAGGACAGATAGATGATAGTACATCAGCAGAGGAGGTGCTCTCTGAATAGACGAGTCTTCAGGAGGTTCTTGTCACGTTAGGGGTTGGGGTGGGAAGATGGGGTCGTCTAAGGCGGCAAGGAAGGGTGCAAACTAGGGGTGTGACTTTTTGGCAAAAACACTATTCGAAAATCGATGAGAACTCTTCGAATATTATTCAAAAATCGACCCCCTCCCGCACGCACGAGCAAACACACGATGACAGAGTGATACAGGTATTTTCCCACAAACTGTTTAATCACACGACACCGTCGTTTAACGTAAAAATGACATACATCTGCGCCAATAACAGAGCGCCGTTTTGCCTTCTGAACGGAGCTCTTTTTAACTTTTTGTTTGATTTTTTCTTTTTTTTTGTGCATGGCTTTCTTTCCAAACCTTCCAAATCACAGTACGGTAAATGAACATCTTCACTGAGCAACTCACCTATGAGAGGCCTCACCACGGCCGAGCTGGTGAAGAAAGTCCAGGCCGTTATAGTTTACGTCCGATACCCCCCCAGCCCCCCCCCCGGTAACGGTAGTTATTCGAACGGATATCGAATATTCGACTATTCGAAAATCACGTCTCATCCCTAGTGCAAACATCCTACCAGGGCAGAACACCATGGAGAAGTGTCCTCAGCGGAAATGCTGCATTGTGCAGGCCCTTGTGTAGGAGATCTTTTTATGGCCTCCCTGCTCTAACAATCCCTTTTGAAACATTTCGCCTGATCTGCCGAAAGCTGTGGACCACCGCCCACTTTCCCATGCGGGATCGGACTGCATCTTTTTACCTTCTTCATTCTCCTGCTTACACAGAGCCCTGGTCTGAGTCACGTTTACCCTAAACCTCTGAAGACTACATCTAAAGGCTGTTGATTTGGAAGGCGGGATTTTCTAATAACTGTTTTGTTCTAATTCCACTAGAACAGTGTGCTTGACTTTGCCTGCGGTCAGACTCTGGATTTTGTCAGGGCCACACGCTCAGTCTCTGCAGAGGCTGTACCTGGCACTCTAATACAAAGCGACTGTCAATTAGTTTTGAAACTCTGCTCAGTCATTTGCCTTGTGGAATAGTGTAAAGAAAATGCTGTCAAGCTGTTATTCTCTCCAAAGACGTTTCCCATTCTGCCGGCATGTGGGGGGGAAGGTTATTGTTCAGTTCACGTCATTAATTCATTCCAAAGCTGCTGTGCTTTTGTGTCGCCGTAGCAAGAGATCGCTAAAATAATCAACTGTGGATGAAGCCATGACTGATTCAGGAACCAAAACAAAACCGAGTTGGAGCCTCTCTCAGCAATAGGCTTCATACTTCAGTGATTAATGATATTTAATTGCAGAGTCACAATAGATTAGCAGCCATTATATTATTTTATAATATAACATATATCAGGCTAATTAATTATTAACAGTCCAATATTGGAATTATAGCTGATAACTGTTAAATTTGTGTTTTATTTATAGTATGTATGTAAATAGCCTTGTGTGTAGATTTGGTCACTAGTGGTGGGAATGTTCTTTGATTAAAAGGTCCTATATCATGCATTTGTCTTGGATTTTTTAGAAATTACTAAATTCCACTGATTACACTGTCCTTTTATGTACCAGAAACAGTCATAGCGTCATTTTTTCAATTGCCATTTTCCAACCTCACTATATCCTTTAGATTTAAACAGGCTTTATTTTCCCACAAACTGTCTTTAAGTCTGATATACTATATGTAAATGACCTCTGTCCTGATTAGCTGCCCTACATTGTGCCTAGTTCTGGGAGCAGTTCGGGCTGAAACACTCCTAACTGTATCATAAATGAACGGCACCTCACTGAGTGGGACATAGATGAATGTGTTGATTTTCTGTAGGCTGTTCTTGCAGGTTAATTTCCATATATTTCTCATATATTTCTCATATAAACCTAGAAATTAGCATTTCAAAACATAAACAGTTTCACTTATTTCAGAAAGCAAGGAAAATTCAGTTTTATGTGATGCAGATTCCTAAAACTTGGATGAATTAACAGCATAGTGGAGTCTAAACTTGGTTCTAAGGGCCCCCGATTTACCACATAGGAAGAGAGGAAAATGTCTGGGGGGCTTGAGGACCAGTTTGAGGATTTCTGGGGTGGTATATAAAATCACAGCTCCGCACAAGAGACCTAGTGGGAGGAGCCTAGTGGGTAAAAAACTTGCCTGTGAACCTGATGGCCACAAAGTCGCAGGTTCAACCCCCCCCCACCCCCCCACACACTTTCTACCACTGTGTCCTTGAGCAATGCACTCAACCCTCAGTGTCTCCAGGGGACTGTCCCTGTAACTGATGATTGAACATCGCTCTGGATAAAAAAGTCTGGATAATAAGTGGCTAAAAAAATTTGTATCAGTGCATCCCTGATTTTTAAAGCTCAGATTTTGTTCCATCAATTTGATGATTATGAGTATCTCTATCTGTTCATAGTACTGAATACTAGCTCATCTAGTGTTTCATTTGAAAACTGATTTTAAATAAAAAGTTTGTCTCCCCGTTACTGCAGCAATAGCATCTGCTCTTCTAGATGTTGGAACATGGCTGTGAGGATTTGATACCAGTGAGCCTCGGAGCATTAGGGAGGTCATGTTTTGATGTTAGATGAACCAGATCTGGATTGCTTACACGACTCCATCTCCATTTCAAAGATACTGGAAGGAGATCCATCACTCCAGAGAACACCGTTCCATGGCTCCACAGCTCAGAGCTGGGAGGCTTTACACGCTTTCATCCAAAACTTGAATCCCATTACTTAGAGGAGGGTGTCTGGAAACTTTTGCACGTGCAGGTATCTAGAACTGCTTGTTAAAAATGGACTCGTGGTGCAGCAGTACAGTCGGCTCTTGGAATGTGACCTAAGGTTTATAAAGCTTCCAGATGGTGTGAAGGGAGGAGGGGCTGCCGAAGGCTTGATCAAAATATTTACACTTGGTTTCCTCGGCTGCTCGACATTTATGCAAATGTGTAACCTGCTAGTTTTCCCTTGATGAAATGCTTCATTTGTATAATTAGTTTTTCGTTTCACTGTTTTCATTTTAAGGAATGTTTATACCTGTAACTGAATTAAACCTGTTTTGATGACTAACATGCACATTGTTATTTCAGTCTTAGTCCTTTCTTCTCGATGCCAAGGGATTGGGGGGGCCACACAAAGTTTAACCAAACAAAAGCCATAAAACGAACCGAATCCAAACAAGAAAAATGACAAAGGAAAACTCAGAGTGAAAGGAATAAGAAATAACTCATTTTTAGCCCGAATTTGGGGCAGGTCTGCGGCGGTGCTGGGAAATCAGTGGGATGTGTGTGAGGGGTGTGTGAGGCTCCCCGCTGCATCCTGGGAGATGAAGGTAAATAGCAGCCTGCTGCAGGGAGGATGACAGAGAGCTGCCAGGCCTCGAGTCCTTGATATTTGGCATGTAAACTGAATCACCTCCCCTACCCCGGCACCGCGAGCCGAAAATGACAGGAATATTTAATGACTCTTCAAATATAAATCACTCTCGGCTTAACAAGACCAATAAATGCAAGCGCAGCAGAGGTGTTTTGGAGGACGACTTTGTTTTGGTTCGTCTGTGTGCTTGCCTTTCTTGTCCATGACATTACATTAACCTTTCCTCTCAGCTCTCACAGTCAACATAATGGCCCGGAGAGTTTGGGAGCAGAGAAGGCGCGATGGTGGTGCTCCTGTTTCAGTCTCCGGCATTTGGTAGATTCGGTTTTGATGGAGGTGAGAGGTAAATGTCTCCTACAATGTCTCCCACAAGCCAGGTTGGTTAAAAAAAATACAGCCCTATCAGCTTAACCCCGATTTTCAACTTAGCAAAACACCTCTGTGAGGAGTGTAGGACCATTTCCTTTAACTGCTTAATCCCGACCTTTTCTAATATGAGCGAGATTCTAAGGGTGTTCTCACACTCGGCCCGTTTCATCCTTTTAAGTGAACTCAGATTGATTAGTCATTATTTTTGCGTATATGTGAACGCGCCAAATGAACTCCCTTTGAAATGAACCAAACCGAGATCACATCGGCAGGTGGTCTTGGTCCAGTTCGCTTTAAGTCCGCGGCAAAGTTCGTTTAACTTGCGCGTTATGAACACAAAGTGCTCCGGGTTCGTTTTGACAGTTTTCTCCCTCTAGCCTTGCCGTAGATAGATCACGTGGTACAGCCCCCAGAAACGAAAAGAACTGTTATAAACATACAAACATGCCGTGGTACAACTCCATTACAATTATACTTCGGACAAGCATAAATGAGATGACAGACAAAAGACAATAAAGAAATACACTAAAATAAATGCAAAAAAACCCCCCAGAAAAACCCAATAAACAAACAAACAAATAAATAAAGGGGACCTAGAGATTCCTGTCAAGATCTAGTTTCTCTACCAAGTTGCTTAGTCTCAAAGCATTCTTGCTCTCCATCAGTTTCAGTGAAGAAATATAGTAGCATAGATCGTCTTGGAAAATGTAGAAGTATGGTAGAGCTTTTAGCCATCTGCTCTTATATAGAAAAACAGTTCCAAGGAAGGGGGAACGTGAAGAAACAGAGGCGGCAGGTTGGATGAACAGAAAAAGGACGGAGACCCCATCTGAGCTGAAGTGGAGCAGAAAGAGAGCCGAGTCCCCTTTCAAATGAACTCACACTGTGAACATAAAAAGAACTGAGTTCCCTTTCTGTTGGTCCACTTTTTGGACCGCTTCTAGAGGACTGAGTTCGGTTCCTGAAAACACACTAAGCGTACTCATGTTCTTTGAGATTTCTCAATAGACGAAAGTGCTGTTAGCCTGGTTTTCTCATGAAGCGTTTTAAGAAACAGTGGGCAATTAGAGAATATATATAGTCCATACTGAAAATGACATAATGTCTCAAGAATGTGAAACACAACTAGGGTGGTCAATTATGTTGGCAATCAAATAACTGTTTTGTTTAACCCTTTAGACCTCAACCGAATGCTACAGCATTTGCGGATGCTTTGTTATTCTGAGGCACTTTTTTTAAATGCCCTGTAGTAAAGCCAAAAATAAAGTTGAAAAGCTAATTGGTTTAGTTAGTTCCTAAAGGTTATAAAATGTCCCTTTAAACTGATACTGACTGATATTGAATGCTATTCATAAAGTCAGCAATAGCGAATGAGATTTAGGCCCATCCTGCTAAATTATTTCACTTAAGGTGGAACAAGACTGATAAAAACACACAGTTTAGCAAAGACTTATATTTACATTTTCAACCTGATTCCATATCATCACTGATGTCTAGGTGAACAGAAATCCTGTCAGACTCGGATCTTCATCTTAGAACAGACTCCCTTTGTGGGGAATGCTCCTGAATATCACTTTTATTGTTCAAATTACAAATCACCAGGCTCATGAACTAAAAAAAACAATATTTTAAAGGATTTTTTATGGATTTTAATGGATTTTATTTTGGTGTTTGATTTTAATAGGATATCACGGACTGTTGCAAACTTTAATTTTTGTGTTTTGCTTTTTAAAAGAAATATCCCAGCTGGCCATATGTGTTGAGAAGCAAATGATTGAATTTATTAAAGTTTTCATGAACGTGAGCCAGAGGTTTTGATGTAGCCCAGATGGACTGTTTTTTTGCAGTTTGACTGTTCAGGCCCTAAATCAGGCCAGTAAATAAAAAGGTCTGATTAGACATCAAGACTGGAACAGGCTCTTGGAGAGCAATTACAGGAATAAACATCTGAAAATAAAGATGTCCGAAATACACGATATCAGATGAAAGACAGCATGAGGTATGTAAACACATCTCCAGCACTTAGTAGCAAGGATTTCTGACCAGAGTGTGGCTATTACAGTCCTTTTACAATCATGTTACATTTACTGTGGGTGGAAGTGGTTGCTCTTTAACCCATTACAGGTCAAGGGCCTGTGAATGAGCCCCCATTTCAGAGGACCCTTTGTTAAAGCCGTCCATGCTGATTGCTCATTTGAAGCTTAGAAACTGTAATCTCTGACAAGCTTTTAAATTTTGATTGTGGTGTATATGTGAGGACTTGTACTGGATACCTGATATCGAAGAGCATTAGAAAGGGAGGGATTTCCTAAACTGAAGCCATAGGATGTAGGATCTGCATTATACAGTGTAGAAAATTGCAACTCAATTTAAGACCATAAATCGTGTGGTGCATTTACCTCTGCTTCAAGGTATCTAGCAAATATGGCTAGCCTTTCTTCGTTAACTCGTTGGATTTATTTGAAATGTAGCTTAAGTAAATAATGAAATGAATACACTAAAAACATATTCTAACCGTCAACAACATTGTAGCATTTTGTGAGTTGCATTTTTGTCCCTAGTTTTAATTCCACCCGTTAGCTCGGTTTCAGAAGATGCTACAAAGCTGGGATGGTGAAGGCTAGCATGTTCTTCCTCCCAGACATATGCAACTGGTCACCACATCTTTCTGAGCTGCAGATAAAAGATGTTTGCTTGGCTCCCACCCAGAGAGAGCAAAGCCAGTTATCTTGCTTTGGACTCCTGGCCACTGATGGCTGAGGCACCCTGGAGATTGAGCTCACAACCTCCCGATGACAGAGCATCGTTTAGACGGTTGCATCATTTGGGAGCCCAAACCTCACAAGAAATCACCACAATTTTTTCATGATTATCTTTCATCTGGGAACAGCCCAAAAAAAGTCAAACCATATACCACGCATTAGAGCAGGGTGTGGGACTCCGGTCCTGGAGGGTCGAGGGTTCTGGTGATTTCCTGCTCAGAAACACCTGGTTCTCCTCACCAGTTAATTGTCAGGTTTAGTGAAGGTGTTTGAGAAGAACTACCATCAAACTGTGCTGGACACCGACTCTCCAGGACCGGAGTCTGACACCCCGGCATTAGAGCTATTATGATCTGAATAATAGTTCTTAAATGCGAAACTGGAGACATTTTGGTCTACTCCTTTCTTTTTAAATATATTCCTTCCAAAAATGATGAAGTATGTATTTGAAAACCCCATAGTTGTCTCAGCTGGCCTCCGAAGCTCATCAGACTTAATAGAAGGTTATAGAAGGGTCACTTCCCTTTTATAACCACAAGTGACATATCAGCTTCATAGTAGCTCCTGAATTATATATGTGTTGATTAATAACTGAATAATTAGCCGCTATTGTGAAGGGTTAAGTGTTGCAGTTTGTTTACACCTTTTGTTTACAAAGGCTGGTGCTATTATTGCTTTTTGCTGTCCAATGAAACCCCCAGATGATCTAACACCGGCGCAGTTTATTCAGCTTTCACAGCCATATTGATGGTCTCCGTAGTAAAACGTGTACTGTTTCTGTACCCAGACGAGATTTTTAAAGTAGTCTAGTGCTGAGGAGGAGTAACCTCAGCAGCATCGCTGAACGAAGCCATCTATTTTCTTTTTGGCTGTGTTTCAGCAGACGTTGTGAAAGCATCTTTTTTTTTTTCCCGAATGCCTTCGCCCATTGTTTATGATCTAATAATAAACACTTTCCAATGCAGTTGTCAAGAAATATGAATACCCATAATGCCTCAGCATTACCTGCCTCTGATAAATCCCTCCCGTGTTCTTTTGCGGCGCGAGAGGCTTCTTTGGCTCGCTCTGCAGTGGTGGAGCAGCGAGGATGCGGTCCCACAGGGACTGAGACAAAGGCGCTTATGTGCTTTGGCTGAATGAAATGAAGCGGGCTGGGAGAAATGACTGAGAATAAAAACAGATACTCAGCTTTTTATTTTACTCTGGCATTGCATGCGTGTGTGTGTGTGTGTGTGTATGCATGCATTTGCCATGAATACAAGCCTGTTTTTGTGCATCTTCCCACGAAATAGTGAGTGAACTGAAAAGGCCTGGCTGGTATGCGTGGTGTCACTGTAGCGCTAGCTGCTTCTCGGCTGTATCCATGGGAATTTTCACCTCCTATCAAGATATTATAATGACACAGCGGGTGACGACCTTTGCAAGCCGCGCGCTCAGGCGGTAAGAGAACAATGCCGTCTGCAGTCTGTTTCCAAACAGAGGAGGCATGTAGGAAGCCCTTCTCGCAGATTTGTGTGCATGAGATGATGCTTTTGCTCCCCAGTTGTGTACAATTGTTTATGCATGAGATTTCATCATCTCAGGCGGCGGTGAAAAACTTGAATCCATCTCCGATGTGTTTCCTTCTTTATTGCGTTCCCCCCCGAAGCTGGACTTCTGCTGCACCTAATTAGAGCAACCAGAGAGAGTAGCTACCGGCGCACAGCAAGTTTCCCGACTCACTCTTTCAGTGTTTTGACAAAACCCCTTCAAGAAAGGCCGGATCTGGCCTGCATCCCAGCTCTTCACTAATATGGTGTTAATGAGACTGTTTGGAGTGTTAATGTCACTGTTAGGATATTATTAACTCTGCAGTCTAACTTCCATCTGAGCTTTGTGATTTGTATCGTATAACACTGTATCGCTGATATTGCGATTCTGTAGCTATGTTTAGCTTATATATTGTCATTCTGTTTTTATATTTTAGACTAAAAAGTTTTAAAGGGGACATATTATGCAAAACAGGTCAATGGACTACAAAACATGTTCATGAAGTTCTTTACACAAAATCACTCTCACATAAAGAGTCTCACCAGCTCTATTCCTAACAGTTCCTTTAAAAATGAGCCATTTAAGGGTTCTGTCACTTTTATGCAAATAAGCTGTTGCTGGCCACGCCCCACCCATCCCATGCTAATGCTGCACGTTTACCACACGTGAAAATGGCAGAAAACAGAGGTGCTATCAGCCCTATATGCTGGACCCGAGTCGGACCCAGAGGAGATGAACACAACACTTCAT
>JBBIGA010000153.1:1155217-1167628 GCA_037576975.1 Alestes dentex
CAGGACTTCAGTTAGATGCTCTTTGTTCTGCTTGAATGATTCATGCGTAGGTCACTGTGTGTCTTAACCAACAAAAAGCTCTTCTCTTTTATTCATCTCTTCTTTTTTTATTCCTCAGTCTTGGCATTTAAAGTAGTTTTGTCATAGAGTGCATCAATTTATTTTACTTAGTATTATTTCATTTTTTGTTTTTTATTGAATTTTCTAAATATATCCGGAGCTCTGTAGACTTTTTAAAGCAAAAATGTTTTCTTTTATTCTTTTTTTTTTTTGTTCCTTTCTACCTTTTTTTTTACTTACTTTCTTTCATTTTTATAATTATCATTACTCTTTCATTTTTCTCACTTCTTTCCGTTCTTTTTCTCACCCTTTCCCTCCATCATTTCAATCTTTTTTTTAATTTCCTTTATTTTATTTTCCTCCTTACTTTTCTCCATTGCTTTTTTCTCCTGTCCTCACTTACTTTCTCTCTGTTTTTTTTTTCCTTATTTGTTTCTTTCCGCCTTTTGTTTCTTTTCTTCCTTTCTTTTCTTCCATCCTCTTTTCTTTCGTCTTCTTTCTCACCCTTTGTTTGTTTGTTTCTGGCTTTTTTGAAAGAACAGGAAAGGAGAGAAGCGAAGGAATTATGAGACTCATTTCACAGAAACGTTATTATTTTTCTTGCCCTGCAAACACTTAATTTCCTACAGGAAATCTTTTTAATTTGAATGGGTTTTAATTACATTTCTAGTTTTAGTTTTAATTGTGCTGAGGAGCAGCTGCACTCGAGCCTAAGGTCACCGTGCTCAGTGCCAGGCTTTGGCTAGAGGGGTTGTGGAGCAGCAAAATTGTACTGGAGCTCCATCCAACACCTTTGGAGTGGTATTGAACTAATCCAGAACTAATGCAGAACTAATCCAATATCAGTACCTGACCTCACTAATGTTCTCATGGCTGAATGCAGCCAGATCCTCCAACATCTAGTATACAACCTTTATATGAACAGCAGAGGGTGTTCCTGCCGCAAACGGGACAAATACCCCATTTAATACTCTGGATTTCAGAAGGGACAAATGTGCAGATGTCTACAAACCCTCTAACAAACAGAGCTGGTTTCCAGGACATGGATGAAGCTACGGTGCAATGCTGGTGGTGAATCTCCACTGGAAATCTTTTTTAGTCTATGCTTAGTCTTAATCTGGGTCTGATAAACTGGCCCATATGGCCCTTTTCCACTGGCACGAGAAACCGCGGCATATAAAGCAACCCGAACCCGAGCCGCTCGATGGCAGGGCTGAAAATGGGCCGCAGCCGAGCCGACTGCATCACTGCTTTCTGATTGGTCAAAATGTTGCCGTTACGGTCTGCGCAAACAAACAACAATGGAGACACGAACTAACAACTGGGAAGTCGACGAAGTACAACCACCAAGTTTGGACTGAAAATTAAGTTCAGTGTGAGTTTTCTGTGACACTGTGGGAAACGTGAAGGTGATCCAGGACGTCACTAACAAGTTCTCTGGGTTCGGTTCTCATCACACGGATAAAGAACGCAGAGAAAACAGTAAACACTCAAAGACTCAAGACTATAAATAATAAAAGACCACAATAACAAAAGCGGCTCTGAACCGGCCATAAACTGTGGAGAGAATTGACAGATGAACTGGAAAATCAAAAGGGTCATGCAACTCAAGTACCACAGTATAGTTTAGGTACAGCACTGTTCCTGTAGACCTGCGGAACAGGGCCTATATTGTACCTGTGATGAAGTGATTTCAAAGCATGTTATTTTTTCGTATTTTTGGTATATTTTAACGGTACTGTGGCAATTCCAGTATGATGAGAAATATACATACGGTCCAGTCCGTGGTCTGGAATAACACCAAGTCTAAAAGGACATTTTATTGGATTTATTTCTGAGATCCGTTCACAGGTGGTTGTGTGCTGGGCCTGCCAGCGTGTCAGATTGTGTCTTATTACAGCCATCCGCGTGTCACTTTATCCCCCTGAATTCCCCCTGAGTTTATTAAAGTCTTCTGATTGCCTGTCCTGCTGCTGCTCCACACACCGGCTCTGTCCATTCATTCTCTTCCAAACCACAGGACCTCCCTCACTGCACAGCTGTACAGCCGTCACCTCTGAGCTTTCGGCTGGACGTGCACGATGCTCTCAGACACTCTGAGGAAAGGAGGCAAGAAAGGAAAAGAGGGAGTTTAAAACGTAAACAGTACATCACACTCATCTTTGCATCCCTCAACTGGACAGACAGACAGATCTCACTCATTACATCTCACAAATAAACCCGTTCGAATGCATGGTAGACTGTGCCTGTCTTTACTCCCTACAGTGATTATTGGTTGTCTATTTTTATATTGTTTCTATGTTTTACCATCATTTATGTCATTTGCATGGAAAAGTTTAAAGACTTCTGGTCAAATAACACATTTTGGTGGTTTTCTAAGTAGCACATCCTCTGCAGAGATCACACTTACATGTGGGATTTTCAGCAAAACTATAAAACAGAAAATAAAAACTGTTGCCATAACTTTTGCACAGGCCTCGTTTTATGTATTGCTTTAAATTGATGTAAGTTTGTAAATGTGGTTTGGCGAATAAACAGTAATTGTACTGTAAAATCATGAAAACACAACTAAGCCAGAGGAAAAAGAAAAGAAAAGGAAAACCCCCCCACTCACACGGCGCATTACTGCGTACTCTACCGCTGCGCGCAACCAAACTAGTTCTTATGTAAGTTAGCGTCTTAAACTCAAAACATTGTATGTCGACACGGTCGTAACCCAAGGACCCGCTGTATACAGTGAGACAATTAAATTTCTGTTTAATTAATTTTTTATCATAATCATTGAGCCTTATAGTCGTTGACCCTTTCCCCGTTTTTACCCACGTGGCGAGTAACTACATGGAAAACAAAGATGTTAAGTGGGAAATGAGGGTCTCCTCTTGCTGACAGGGACACGTAGGTTAAAGGTTAATGAAATGACTCAGAAAGATCCATTAACAGTAACAGTCTAGGACTCATGGGAAGCGTAAACTGTGGTTAACCAGTATTTTGTAGCTTATTGTTCATTTAGACCAGTATAACGTGAATATTTAGACTTTCTTGTGTGCTGAAATGTTACACGCTCTCATTTAAACAGATTACTAACCTCGCATCAATATGGGGCCTTTGGGTTGATGTCTATTTCCAATTTGATTTCCATATCTGGCCATTATATAAATATTTATAAGGACTATCTAAGTATTGCAGATAAAAGCATTTATTTCTGTAGGATTAAAATACACTGTCACATAAATAAAATACACTGCACACAGTCTGCTTTTCCAGAGCGCAATGACTTCTTCAAATATTGGTTTGAAATGTTGGTCAGTTCTAAACATATGCCTTTAAAGCACATTTCTACCAATCCCAGTATAATAGTGATGTATATGTATGTATATGGCCTATTCATATATAAAAGTAATGAATACTGTGAAATTCTGCACAAAACCTGAGATAACTGGATAAGGATGTATAGGTTTTGTTTTTTTAAGGTAGCTTATATTTTATGCATGTGCTGGGATGGGTATGGAGAACCAGTGCTAAATTGGTACCAGTTTCCTGATTGGTCAAAACCGAAATATCGATAACGGTGCTGCTAGTGGTATTTATATATAACATTAAAACCCTCTTACATAACTGGCATTTTCAAATCGTTGATGCTAGATTGTATCTCATGGTATACTTTGATGTATTTACAGGTTCTTAAGGAAATCAGTACAGGCACCATGTTGTGTATTTATAAACAGACATTTGTGTATCTCTATTGATTATCGGACACTAACAGACCATCTCTGAGACTATTATTTATTCATGGGAATTCCTAATATGCCCTGAACGATATGATTCACCTGACCAGTATCACGTGGATGCCGAGACGTCACGTGACCAATAAGCCGGAAAGGAAATGAGACTGACTCTAGAATAGCCCCCACTGGCAGGCAGAGGGCGAACGAGTCAATTTGCCCCTCCTGTTTAATTCATTTTTATTACTTGACCTATGAAATGAAAGGTCACGGCTGCCGCGTTTGCCTCTCCCAGTGTTTTCGGTCCATCTGAGAACGTCTACCGCCTGGACCGTGCAACATTATCGCACTCCCACACTCCCGCGCTTTACATGCTGGACAGAATCCCGTTCACCTTGTGAATTATTAGAGGCCCACTCAGTAACCCACACACGTCTGTGCTAACCGGCCCAAAACACAGGTTCTCAGGCAACGTCTGAATCGGCAGGCCTGCGTGACCGGTAATTAAGTGGTAAAATTTTGATGTATTCATCATGAAGAAGCCCACCAACGGCAGCGGTGTTGGAGCGTTTTATAGGTCGTGACTGGTATCAGGCTGTCAGAAAAGTGGTGATGGAGGGAAATTATCATGCATTTAGAGAGCATGATTAAAGGAGCACAGACACTCTACAGCAAATGAATGCAGGTTGCATTCTGAATAGCATTCTACTGGGGCCCTACTGGAGACGTTTTTATAAGGAAGACATGATTGATCACAGTTTCAGGGGAAAAGCGCAATTTTTCATTAAAACATTTATATAAAGAGTGTTACAGTGTTCTCTGCTGTACTGAAATGTGTGAGGATAACGATATAGACTTGACATCAGGTCGATATTGTGATGGATGAGGCTTTAAACTCCATGCAGGCATTTAAAATAATCAGCCACTTTTTATGTTGATTTTGGCAAATTTTGTGACATGTAATGTTAAATGTGTTAAGCTGCAGTTACTCCAGTTACTTTTGAATTGGGTGTAATTGAGACAGGTTCGGAAGATGCAGGTCTCAGATGTGCAGTTAACAACTAGCTAAGTCTGTAACCGTAAACAGCAGTACAGAATTCTAACTGCAATCAGAGTTTTCAGACTCCTGACCACTGTTTGTGTTACTTGTAATGCACTTAACTGTAAGTTATTTATACGATTTATACCCAGCTGTTGTGTAATTGTATAGTGTGTTTCAAATAGAGTCTTTTCTGCTTTGTATAGAGTCGTTTTTATTGGATTTATTTAGGCTTTTTGTTCTTGTCTCTGTGTCTGTTCAGTCAAAATATAAGCTATTTCCTCCGGGACCAATAAACTTTTCTGATTAATTCTGACTCTGGAGAGTGAAATTAATATATCATATAATTGTATCATGTAACTGATATCAGGACAAAACGTTGAATATCCATTTTTGTCTTTTTTTCCTTATTTGAAAAACCCATCTGCCTTTCACATTGTGGGACAGCAGAAATGGTCCGAAATGGTCAATTTAAAGATCCAAAATGACTCACAGTATAGTTTAATCTATTCTAAGCCAATCTAATATAAAATTACTTTAAAAAGTTACGAATCTTATTCCTTCTATTACATTTACATATCGTTGCTGTCTGGCGGAAACCTCGTAACTCCATTTTTGGTCTTTGTAGTTTTTTTTTTTTTCATAAATCTTTGGTCAGTCTCCACGTGGGTCTGTAAAATGTAGAAATTATTAACCAATGAAAAGTGTTATACCAATTTTGATGACACAGTATTCATTTATTTAGAATATACATACTTTTTTGAGTTTCCTGAAAAATAGCCGTTTTGGACACCACTACCACCCCCCTCCTCCAACCAAATTAAAAATATACCATTCATAAGAGGTGTTGTTCCAACAGTGATGAGACTGGACATAACAGTGAAGTAGAGTAGAGTAAATAACATTTTTTGGTGATAATGGGGTGACCTGGGGTGTGCACTGTGATTAACCAAGGAGCTAACACAGCCATTAGCAAGCTGGCTAACTCGCCTGCTATAAACAGTAAACACACAAAACTGAAGATAATTACCTCAGATAATTATACACTCACAACATTGCAGTGCTAGACACTGATCTGTAGCCAAAAAAGTGTATGTGGCATCAGAGGCGAGGCTAACTTGTCTACCACCACAGTAAAACCACAGTAGGCAAGCTAACACGCCTGAACGACTGTGTAACTTGCAGTTTTCTCTTTCATGTGTTTATTTTTAGCCAGCAGAGAAGGCTTTTTAAAATGTTTGTCCTTGTTAAATTAGCGTTTTTGCATAATCAGTGCTGCTGTATGTAGATCCGGCGCTTCAGAAGACGACACGACCAAACTCAAAGCAGCACTCACCACAGCTGAACTGTGTTCAGTTTTGCAAGTGAAATTTATTCACCCTGGTAGTGTGTGATGCAAGAATGCTTACTGAAGCAAATTCCATTGAAATGAATGTCATTTCAATAGTAAAACGTGCATGTGCAGTTAGCACAGTCCAAAATACCCTTCGGCTGAGAAACTGCCGTAAATGTTAATGTAACTTTTACTATTGTAATTACATTCATTTCAGTAGTAAAATTTACATTTTCATGTATGGCAGTTAGAGTCCAAACTAACCTTTCAGCTGAGAAACTGCCGAAAAATAAGAGTCAGCGAAGTAACAGCATAATCGCCATGCAGGACGTTTTAATTGGTGCTTTCATGCATCTTGAATGATGGTGGGTCAAGACAAGCAGCACTTGAAGCTCAAAGGGCTCTGGGTACGGGCTGGGCTCTGACCGTGGGCCGGGCTGTTTTTAGTTTTGGAGGCAAGCGTCAGGGTTTTAAACGCGACAGATGCTGCTACAGAAAGGCCAATGCGGCAGCGGAGTAACATGACTGAACTTTGAAAGACCCAGGACAAGCCATTCTGCTACATTATGGATCACTTGTTAGGTCCTCATGGTCCAGCCAGAAGCGTCACCAGCTGCCTTTTACATTGTATGGTCCTTTCCTCATGAATGACCAAATAGAAATGGCATGAAACATACATTCATTACTGGTTTTCCCTTTTATAATGTCCTCATTTTTCAGGTTCGCGATGTTATGACAGTGATGATGAAGTTATTGAATAATACCATGTAATAATATTTAAAAAATTAAGCCTATGGCCTTAACCCTTAGACCCTTAACCCTTAAAAATCAACCTTATGGCCCCTCCCTCTGCGGGTTTTCCCCACACACTTGTGGGCGGAGACTATCATGAAAGTTCTCTTATTCCATCCGGGTATCACTATATGATCATTGCACAGAAAAAAATATTAACTGACCAAGGTAGTCTTGAAATGAGTATTAAAATCGTGGACCAGGCAGCTCCGGGACATTTTACTGGTTGAACCGTGAAAGAAGGATTATGCTGTTAGACTGAAGGCCTCTCCTGCCCAGGCTGACTGAAGGCAAAGGGACCAAGTCAGTCGAGGAGCAGAGCTCCTGTTTGTCTGTGACGTGTATTGATGTAAAGTAAACATGTTGAACACGGGAACCCTCTGAACTGACATGGACTGAACATTACCCCTGGCCCAGCCTGATACTGCCTGGAGAGCTTGGACAGTAAACAAGATGCACCACCAGCCTGGAAATGAAGGTCTGAGGGGTGATGGGCTGCTGGAGATATTGGCTGACATGATGAGACGAGCAGGGAAGGAGAACGAAGAAGAGAGCGAGGATGAGAGAGAGAGAGAGATTGGAGGTCAAGCAGGATGGCAGATCGAGAGAAAAAGTGGGGAAGCAAGGGAGGGGAAACGTATTAAAGAATCATTGGGGAAGGAAATGCTGAATAGAAGGATTTCAGGATGTTGAACCAGACTACATGAATCACAGGCGGCCAGGAGAGCGATGGAGTGACAGCGAGAGAGTGATGGGGGAAATTATTGCAACGAACAATTATTTCTGCAATTGATCAACTGTAATCTGATTAATTGACTAGCTGTTATGCCTTCTTCAGTTCGTCTTCCTCTCTTCGACAGAGGAACAGATTTCTTATGTGATGGTGCTATAGTGTCCATATCGCTCTCCACACGTTCTGTACTGTAGTGTGAGTAACGAGGCATAACATATTACTCATTATACAGCATTATCGAAAATAAAAATCAGATTTTTCATAATTAACACTTTGTCAAATAAGTGTTAAAGAATGTCACTGCCAACGAAGGCGTATTTCACCGTATCAGTACTGGTAGGACTGAGCAAGATCTAATTCTCATCCTTTGATGAGTTTTAACCTTTGTGCTCTGTTTTATGCCTCTGTTTTTGGAGTGACGTCTATCCATCCAGAACCCGAGTCACCTTTCACTAAAACATGATTAAGGCATTAACATTTGTTTGTGTTACTCAAACTCAAGTTGCAAAGTAGAAATTTGCCATGAAAAGCACACACTAAATGTACTATAGCATTTTAAAGTAACTGGAAGCCTGGCTCAATTTGTTAAGTTCTGTATACTTGAAGCACACTCTGATGTGCAAAAAATACAAATATCGGACTAATATTGGCTCATATTCAACATGAAAGGCCTCAGATTGGGGTCAGAGGCACTAAAATCTTGAATCTCAAGAAGTCTGTGCAGATGGGGGTTAAGGTTGAGTGAGTTGGCGAATGGTTGGACAGTCTGGAAGTTTACTGGAAAAATGTGAAACAGATAACTTAGCCATTGAAATTCTGGTCCTCTGGGAACACAACAATAACACAACAGTCTACGAAAAGTGCACAAAAGCAGTAGCCTCTTGAACGGTATGTCTAAGATAATCAGGCATGTTTTGTCACATTTCGCTGTAGTTTGCACTGTAGTCAGCTGCAGTCTAGGGTAGTCCAGATTGTTTTAAGGCAGCAGATATAAGAAAATAACATGAATAGAAAGGACAGCATGGCAGCCCCCTTGGGTTCACTTCATTGGGTGACGCCCTGGTCTCATGCCTGGTTCAAGCAAGTTGAGGCTCTGAATGACTTCAAGTCAACTCAAGTAGTCTATTGACTTTTAGTTCGTGTGATTACCTCAGCAGTAACACTACTGTCTTTCTTAGGTTTTATTTTCATTATTCTTTCCACAGCTGGAAACTAGCACCTTTTTCACCTACAGTTGTTGAATATGGGCATAGTTCCAGTGTCCAAATGTCTGTTAACATCCCCTTCGGTGCGCTTGTACACAGCTTATCGATCAGGTGGAGTATTGAGCCTTTAGAAACAGCAGTCCCCTCTGTAATATATAGGGAGAGAGAGAGGATGGTCGAGTCACCTTTGAAATGTGTGTTGGAGAAAGAGACAGTGATGTCATGCATATGCAGGCTGAAAAAGGACAAAAAGACGAGAAACACAAATGCTCAGAATAAAATGCAGAGCAAAACACACAGCAGACTCATAAATGGGCTTCAAGGCACTAAAGTGAAGGTCAGTTATAAAAAAAAAAAGAACCATGTCTCACTGTTTGTTGTGAACTTTCAACTGTCTTAAACCATAAATGGCTTGGTAAAAAAAACAAAAAAACAATGTGTCCGTGTCTCCAAACACTGGTATTATAGCAACCATGCAATCACACTTCACATTTCTTCATAGAAATGCATCTAGTTTTATACTGAGACAGCAGTGTGTCATTTAAATGTAACAGGAGTACTGGGGAAAGGCTGGGTCGTGGAAGAGTGCTGGGAGAGTGTGGAGGAGAGTCTGATTCTGGTTCTGATTCTGAAAAGGTGAGGACTATGGGAGAGTTTTGAGGAAGGCTTGGGACAGTGGTAGTGTTGGGTGAAGGGCTGAAGACTGCAAAAGAGTACCTTAAGAAAGTGTTAGGACTGTGAGAAGGTGTTGGGAGAAAAGCTGAAGGCTGTGATTGTGTTCCCTGGTAAAGTCTGAGGACTGTGGAAGAGTGTTATAGGAAAGGCTGAGGACTGTGGGAAGGTGTCCCTTTGGGTTTTGAAAGTGTTCCTTGGTAAAGGATTGTGGGAGAGTGTTGCAGGAAAGGCTAAGGACTGTGGAAGTGTCCCTTGGTAAAGCCTGAGGACTTTGGGATAATGTTGTGGGAAAGGCTGTTATAGTAAAGGCTGAGGACTGCAGGATAGTGTTGGGGAAAGAGTGAGGACTGTGCAGTAATATTGGGGGAAAGGCTGAGGACTGTGAAAGTATACCTTGGGAAAGGTTGGGGACCGTGAGAGAGCGCTGGGAGAGATGCTGAGGTCTTTGAGACTAGCAGAGTGAGAATGAGAGTGGTTAAGTTCAGCACAGACTGGGTGTTGATGGCACTTGATGTCTGGAGGGGTGGCTGGGAGACAAACCGTCCTTCACTGCCAGTTCTTCAGCGCTGATTGATCTGTTATCTCTTCTTGCAATTTATTTCTAACCAGCTTTATTGTACTCCAGGTGTGAGTGTGTGCGCCTGTGCATGTGTGTGTGTGTGTTGGGGCTCCTGAGGTCTTCTATCTTTAAAGCTGCATTGGGAAGGTAGATTGCCACCCCTGTTGGAGTCTTTTCCTTTCAAAGCTGTGTTGTAGAGATACCACTGTGTTGTGTGGCAGAAGCAGGATAGTGGAACGTCCTCCAGTATTTGTTTCACCATCAGTATGTGCTTGAACAAGCTTCAATATTCTTGTTCCACAGATCCAATCTTTAGTGTCATAAAGGAAGAAGAAAAAAATGTTTGATTCCTGAACATATCTAGCTTATCTAGCAATATGGCGAAAATACAGTATCACATTACTTTTTCAAGATGTATTTTCAAGGTACATAAATATAACAATATTTAGGCCCAAATGTATGAACAAGTGTAGATGAATTGTGATGTGGCATCAATATGCGGTCAAGATGCTTCTGAATCCATTGTTCAATTTACTAGAGCTTGAAATATCATGGACACATTTGTTATACTAGTATACCTTTATTTTATATAGTCTAAACTAATTTGAACACATTGTAAATTTCTGGGGTTTTGTGTGAAAGAGTATAACCAGTTTTGTGTAAATGATGTTGTTAAAAAAAAATTGTATTTTGGCTTAAAATGCTGGTCACCAGCCTCCTCAAAGTTTCGAGGTGGTTAAACTTTTGAACGTTTTACGTACTGTTCAGTTGAAAATTGAGGTTCGGTGAATTCAGGATTTTAAGGCCGTTTTGTGCATTTTATGTATGTATTCTTGCTGGGTAGCAAATTAAGCGCACACATGTGAAAAAAGTGCTCATTTTAAGGCTCCTGAGTGACACTTCCATCTAAACCTTGCCAGTTAAGCTCCTAGTTTCCTCCTGCACCCTTAAACTTGTTTTTCTGACCTGCAGGAGATTACGGGCGCGATGCCGCAGCCGTTGGAGCCCAGGAGAGCATAATTGACCTCGCTCTCTCAGAAAAGAAAAAGTAGTTTGTGTCGATATTGCCTACTCTGCGGCCTTAACACCGTGTCAGATGCTTTGATACAGCGTCTGTGGTCAGCCTCAGCCTGTACAGCTCTCTGCTAATCACACTGTTTTATGGACTACATCAGCGCTAATTGCCACACACTGACAGGCTTGTTGAGAGAACTGACAGCAGCAGAGACTCTGATCTCCGGTTTATATTAAAAATCCATACATCAACAATGGCCTCTCCATTTTTGAAGAGCGGCAGTGTTGACTCAGCTCAGTCTGCCATTAAGCTAATGAATTGTTTTAATAGGATCCAGGTTTGCCTCGCTTGGGCCCTTATATACTTTTTTCTAGCATCGATGTGGTGGAGGGAGTGGGCTACAGTCTTTTATTCTCACATCAGAAAACTGCAAGGTGTATTTGTATGTGTGTATGTGTGAGTGTGAGTGTGTGTGTGTGTGTGTGTGTGTGTGTGTGTGAGAGAGAGTGTGTGTGTGTGTGCGTGTGCGAGAGTGAGTAAGACCAATATCTTAAGTAGTATGGGCATTAAAGTGCTGGGCTTGTATGAGATGGATGGAAGAGGCTGATATATTGCATTAGTTAGAAAGCTTTGAGGGGACGCTGCCAGATGCAATCGGAGCCGAGAGGGCCATGGAGCAGCAGGATGCTATGATATCATACACTCCTGGTAGGCACAGTGTCATCAGTCTACCTCTCCGAGGCCTCGCAATTCACTCCTCACCATTCAAAACGCTGCATCTACTTCCACAGCCTTTCATACCTCTTAGTAACCTCTAGATAAAATGCTCAGATATTATGTGTTCATATTCCTGTGGGTAACTGTGTGCGTGCCATATAGCTCTATCAGAAAGTCCCGCCGCCGATTCGTTCAGCGAGGGCCTTTTAGAAGTCTAACTCACTTCAGTGTAGAATAAGAGCTTTCTGTGTGCTACTGTGTTTTCTATCACTATATAAATGATGCACAAGGCTGCCTTTATTGTCTTATGTGCTGGGATTCTTTTCCCGCATGAGCACACAGACCGGCAAGCGCTTATTATTGTGTTGATTCTAGTAGACGATTTAAATGTTTTCCTGTTCTAAAAGTAGTTCATGAAACAAATAACATAAATAGCATTTTATATATATATTACAATTAAACTAAACAAAACAGAGGCTGATATCTTGAATTTTCTGGTAAATTTAAGTGTAAACAGAAAGTGGGAACAGTTTAAGCCGCGGCGCCACTCAGCGTCCTCTG
>JBBIGA010000153.1:1174779-1186079 GCA_037576975.1 Alestes dentex
TTTCTCTCTCTCTCTCTCTCTCTCTGTATCTCTCTTTGTCTCTCTCTCTGTCTCTCTCTCTCTCTCTCTCTCTCTCTCTCTCTCTCTCTCTCTCTCTACGGTCCGTATCCTATTAGTATTCTTTCAGTTGCTGGTGGGAATGTCAAGGGCATCTGGATTTCCGTTAAAACGTGCTTTAATAACAACCTGTTTTGTTTGTCATTTTAGCCCAAATCAACTCACTGTGATTTGAAAAAAGAAACCAGCAATCACAGTAAATGATTTATTCATTCAGTATCTCCCAACATCCCCCCATCCCCTACTCACGTCTGTTATCACCAGCGTTAACAAAACCACTGTGTCATTTTATTTTTATTATGACTCACTCGCATTTCGAATACTAAACTTTCAATCCGGACCACGTTTGCATTTGTAAACACGCCGTAGACAATTGATATACTGATTTAAAAGTCTCCAGACTGCCTGAATATTTCTGAAAGATTTCAAATTAAAAAGTTCAAATTACACAAATACTAACTTTATTATGTGAAAACACATTGCAACTGGATTTTTGTGTTCTTTGTTATAATTTGAAAATACCTGCCACCTTTTACGTTGTTTTGAAATTTGCTGAATGGACCAATAGACATAGAAAATCTTTATGTTAACTTTGATGGTTTTGACTAGGTTTTTTGGCTTGAAGGTTTTGTCCCGTTATCAGTGATTTGATGAAAAGAAAAGAAAAAATAATTGACATCTAAAGCTGAGGAATATCAATCAACAATTTGACTCACTGCATAACTCATTTGCGTAGTTTAACAAAATGAAAGTAGAAATTCTTTTAGTAGTAACTTTTAACAATCAATGATCACTGGAGTCTTAAAAATATACCACTTCACTCTGATAGGATGCACCCTGATCTGAACAGTGGTGATTCCAACATATCCTGGAAAGGAGTCGACTGATTTTCTAGTCAAAGAAAGTGCATGAAAAATGAGAGAAAAAGTCAAATGTCCTGGAATCATGTGTTGTCCTGGAAAATTGTTTCTATTTTCCTTTAGCTAAGGATGAACTATAGTCCAACAATATCTGAGATGCTTGTGGGAACAGGTTTGGTTCAGTTGGTAAAGTTGACATACTTGCTTGTTTTAGTTTAAGGTTTGTGATTCAGCTCTGGAGGTTTTAAATGTGTGCTGGGCATTTTTGAGAGAACTGGGTTAATTGTTGAATAGGGGCCCAACAACTGTATGTGAATTTAAGACCAGCTAAATTCCGATAACAGTCAGAGGTACATAATAATCCTTACAAATTTGACATTCAGGTATGTAAAGTTTTGTCTAGTCAGTTGTAGGCTCCAATCCTTGTTTGTACCAACTAGATCTTCAGTGAAAATTTCCTGGGAAAATCCTGAAAAATGACCCTCAGAAAAGTGTGGAAACCTTTTATGAAACTCACTGTATTGATAAGACAAGATAAGATAAACCTTTATTAGTCCCACAAGTGGGAAAGTTCCATTGTTACGGCAGAAAGTGGACAGAACAAAAGTAAGAGCAGCAAAAAAACCCCAATAGAACAAAGCTACACACAACAGTATAGTATAAAAGAGCGCACTATACAAATAATACAAAAATATAAATATAGATATCGCTGATATGATTTTTAAATTTCTCTGCGATACTGTATTGAAACCGCTGCACCCTTAATGATTACTATTAAACGAGGTGGAGATGTGTATGTCGTTGCTCACGTGTTCCTTTCTTCTTGTTCTCGGCTTAAAGCGTGTGCTCCTGTTCCTAATGATCCATAGGCGGGTTCTGCTGATGGGCCCGACCTCCAGGATTGCACACTTACTGTTGCATGATTAACGAGAGCGCAGCTCTAAAAGATCAAATGTGGGTCCAGACACTGCTCCCCAGGCCTGGGCTTTGATGAAGGTCCACTGTTATTAATAGCATCCAGCTTTTCCTGTGCATTCTCACGGGTGTGCCGTCTGACTTTCGTGTGCTGCTGTGTTACAGAACACACCCATGTGTGTGTGTGAGCCTCTCCAGCTGTCTGAGCTCAGCACGAGGTCTGGTCAAGGTCGTCCGTGCGGAATGTGTTTCATGCGTGTTTGACAGTAATTAATTGTGCCGAACTCTGTGCTAGTCCTCCAATCGACCCCCCCCCCACCTCCACCACCACCACCACCACCCGCTTCATATAGATCTCCTCTGAGCCAACTGACTTTGACAAAGCCACAGATTTGTTAACATGCCAACCCAGTTAATAGAAGTTGATAGAAAACCATGCCAAAGTCCATCGCTGCTGCTCTTTGTCTTGCTTTTGTTTTCCTCCTGTGATGGAGTGACACGATGTTTCCTGATGAATTCTAATGGCCCGTTTGTCGTAAAGGTAATTTTGCCTGTCGGCCTCGTCCAGTCGACAGTGGAAATGATACAGAGGACGCACTTTTCCAGCCTGCTAATCTTGATTTGGGTCGTGAGTGACACGCTTCACGCCAGAATCCGCTGCTGAATGTTGTCTGTTTGTGCTTTTTGAGTAGCAGTCAATGGACAGAAAGTCTATTCTCTAATACACTGTCAGTCAGACTGACGGATGCGTGCCTCATCGTCTTCGGTATCACTAGACAAATAATAGCCCATCAGCTACAGTGCTGGCACTTGAATAGTCAATTATCAGGTAAAACGTTGACGTTAGGATAGCCAGCTCAATTCGCTGAATTTGTCTTTTCTTATTAAAATTAGCAGCGTATTCAGAGGAGCCCGTGCAGGATACGACTGTGTTTATCCCCAGCAATAACAAAAGCATAGTGATTTCCTGTTGTTTGCCTATTATTGTTTGTTTTGTTCAGCACAGACCCGTTCCAGTCTGAGCTGCAGGAGATAAACAGTGAAAATACTGGCCACGTGGAACTCCATTTCAATGAGAGACATTCGAAAATGTACAGATATGTACAATACAGCAGGTAACAGAAGTAGAAAAGAATGTTTTGCTGGAGCTCCGATGCCCTCTGTAGCCATAATTTTTGAAACGACAGCACCAAAACAGAAAGAATAACTAAAAGTTTGATTTAAACGACCAACTGTTCTCTTTCGAGCATGTTGGATTTCAATGGCAAACAGTGTAACACATACTGTATTTAGTACCATAACCCACATTTAGTAATCTCACCCAATTTTCACCACATCACTAGTATTCACTCTAGAATTTTTAGACTTAATGGACTTAACGCCACCTGCATCTGAGTTAACAATAAAGCTTATCTCCTCTCAGGATTTTCTTTCACTGGCTCTTCTGACACCAGTCATAATGCTGCAATAATGAAGATGAGAGTTTTTCTGCCATCTCTCAAACAAACTGAATCTACCGCATATATGATAGGCTTCTTAGGTCCTTTATGTGCTTTATATGGGCTAATTAATGGATGTGGAGATTTGAGCAAATGGCTTTTTTAAACACAGACACCAGCCTTTTACAAAGGACTAGAATTCATGTGGGCACAAAACTGAAAAGGAAGCATTCATAAATATGTGCGATGCTTTTATGAGGAGATCTACTCATGCCGTGTTGAGGGCGGATTTCGTATTTGAGAGCCGGTGTCACTGGACAGTGAGTCACTCTGATCTGATGTTTCCGTGAGCAGATAAGAGCAGTTGAGTAGTTACAGCGACTGCATGATACGGAGAAAATACGAGTATGAGTACTCGGCTAAATCTGCTCAAAAGATACTCCACACTATGCACTGGCCAGACAATTCTTTTATTGGTTTTCAAATATTCGCTGGCATTAAGGAACCTCAATGCTTCAATACTCATTCTCAAAATCCTGTGTGGCTATTATTATGACTATTTTTGCATGATTTACTATTGTGTTCCTACATTATCTTTACATTTTTGGTAGTTTAATTACTTGGCTGCTATAATACAGTATCTGACATCACTCACATGAGTAGCGGTGCTGCTTTGACAGTCTTTTGCACTTTTTCTCCCCAGGTTTTGCATGCTGTTATTGCATTCTGTGTAGTTCTGTTTGCACATATATAACAGTTAACAAGCGATTACGCAACCCTGGCCATCGCGCCTCCAAGGAAGCACCACCACTGCCTTCATAAAGAGATCCTTTGCTGAAATGTGATCAGAGAAATCATTATCTCCGTTCTGTATCTGATGTTCGGTCTTGCATTGTCTCAGATACAGCCCTCAGTATTTATGCTAAAGCATAGTGTTGGAAATCTGCCTCTCGGATCCTTTTTCATTCAAAGATCTTCATGCCGGTGCCCTTGGGACGTGTGATCCTTCAGAAAAAAAGAAAAAGAAAGTTTTTACAAACCCAGTTTTGAGATTTTTTTTAATCTCCCTGTTTCAGATCTAGCGCAAAGTCTAATTTATCCTCATCTTCTGGTTCAGTGCTCAAGCTCTGCTAAAGCCTGTGATAACAGAAGAACACAGCGAGAACAAAAGGAGCGAGGTTTTTCTGACGTGCCGGACGATGGCTGAGGGAAAGTTATCACGGTTTTCACTGTTTGGTGGAGTTCTGTTAGTAATGGCTCAACTCCCTGTCCATTATGCAGCTGCAGCATCTTGGGTGGAAGCCAGAGAAGGGGTGTGTGTGTGTGTGGGGGGGGGGGTTGTGTTTGTCTGTGTGTGTATGCCTGGGTATCTTTACGCCACCAGCCTGTTCATCATGCTACACTGATCAGCCTCTGCTCTCGTGAGCAGCCTGTCCTGAAGCACTCGGCTCCTTTCTGCCAGTGCCTCATTTTCCACCTGCTCTGAAAACACATACCAGAATTAGGGATCTCAGTTTGGACTCGCTCCATCACTTTGCGAGCTGATGTTTGTGCTTTGTTAGGACATTATGCCTCTTCCAGAGAGTTCTGATGCTTGTAATGTCCCAGAGGTTGCATATTTTAGGCAAGAAGACAAGAGAGGAAGGACTGTTTTGACCCAGCAAAGTCTAATGTGTAATTTCCTGTGTTCAGTCAGTTTGTGCATATTTTTCCAAATTTTAGCAATTCTAATGAGGGCCTAACCTCCTGCCTTCTTTCATAAATCACCGAAAAGCTCATTACCTGTAGATTCCAACACATACATATATATAAGGACAGCCAGTGAACCGGCAACAGGGTCCTGGGCGCACTGATGCGTGTGGGAAACATGACCAGCCCGCCTGGTCTCATCCCATAGAAGAGCTACTGTAGCACAAACTGCTGAAAATGCTAATGATGTGTATGATAGAAATGTGCCAGAACATCACAGTGCATCACCAGTCAGAGCCCATTCTCAGACCCACAGAAAGTGTCTACACTAATCACGTGAACATCAGAGCCCACGGACCAGGGGTAGAAGATGGCCTGATCTGATGAATCATGATTTCTTTTACATCGTGTGGATGGTGTGTGTGTGTGTGTGTGTGTGTGTGTGTGTGTGTGTGTCTTAATTGAGGCACCAGGATGCATTATGGGAAGAAGGCAAGCAAGCCAGCAGAGGCAGTGTGAAGTTCTGGGCAGGTGTTGATTTGACCTCCAAATTTCCCAGATCCCAGGTTGATAAAGCATCTGTGGGAAATATTGGGTAGTGGGTGGTGGTGGCCTAGTGGGTAGGATACGTGCCTCTGGACCAAGAGGTCATGGGTTTGAATCCTACCTTCAGCACACCACCACTGGGTTCCTGAGCAAGACCCTTAACCCCAAGTTGCCCCAGGGAGACTGCCCCCTGTAGTTAGGGAATGGAAGTTAGTCGCTTTGGATAAAAGCGTCCGTTAAATGCCGTAAATGTAAATATATGTGTATATTGTGAGGCGAGGGGGCGGAGCATGGGGCTCCTCCCTTTCCAAGGAGAGTAGGGATGAGAGGAAGGAAGAAGAGACTGGAGAGAGCAACCAGAGACAGAGAGGGAGGTAGAGTGGAGAGCCCATGTTAAAGTTCAGCCCAGACTGGTGGTGGTGCTGTTTATTCTTACGTACACTGATCATGCCTTTTAGTTAATATAAAAGCTGCGCTGTGCACTCGCGCTGGTGTTGCTGGGTGTACGTTGAGGCCTCCCAGCCTGTGGGTGGCAGCTGTTCCCGGAGCCGCACGCCACAGTATGTAGATATATGTGGAGACCATACAAATGAACAGACAGTTGGTGTGTTGGAAGCAGGAAAAAGGGTGACTGTAAGGATCCTAGCAACTCTGACAACGGCTAATTTGTGACAGTTAGATGAGATGACAGGGTCAGAGCATCTCCAAAACAGCAGGTCTTGTGGGATATTTGTGGTATGCAGTATCTACCAAAAGTGGTCTATAGAAGGACAACCACTGAACCAGATTTATGGCGATATCAAAATGAAATATTACCATTTTCAGCTGTAGTTTCTTGCCTTAAAAGTTATGCATGCTCATAATAGGAAGAGTTACAAACGGCTTTAATGTACAATATTATAGAGGTGAAAAATCAACTACACAGATCACTTGGCCTGTTTTAACTGTCAGGAAATCTGCAAAAATCTGAACAAAACCCATTATAATTCATTTTCATCTGTGTTGTGTTTTTATTGTGAGCTCATTTTCTAAAGTACAGGATGTAAGATGTGAAACAAAAGTCTTTTATTTGATTACTGGTTTGATTTTAGTGAGAATCCAGTAGACGTGCACTTGCACTTAAGCTTGACTTTGAATGCACTGTAGTCATTTAGTAATCAGTCTGCCATCAGGGCTGAGACGGCTGACGCTGACATGGTGGATGAAATCAAAGCTCTGGTGGCTGTTCCGGTCTTTGTGCTGGAACAAAGGCGTAATTATAACGATATATTCTTTTTTCTGTGACAGGCGCGCATCGTAAAGCAGAGGTGGTTTTTCTTTGCTTTGTTATTTGCCTTCGTTTCTTCTCAAGGTCTTTTTTGTTCTGTCTTCATATTTGGAAACAGCATTAAAAATGCGCATGCCCTCTCTTCCGAAGCATGAAAGTCCTTTTTGATGACTCCAGAGAGATGCAAAACAGCATTTTGACTTGTTCGTGTCACTATTATCATATTGATAATAGAACTCATGAAGTGTAAATGTCCTCCACCGTGGCTTCAGTCTCATTCCCCCAAGTGCTCAAGTCAAAATTAGCATTGTGAAGGTCAAAGACTCTAAATAATAAAAGGTCTAATGTTGGCCAATCAGCTCCCAAACAATAACTGTTGAAGCAGAAATGAAAAGGAATGTGTTTGCATGCACAATGCAGGGGTTGGGTTACTCAACGATTAGCATTAGAACAGCCAAGATGTTAAAAATAACACACGGCCATAATTCAAACGCAACTAGAGCTGCTCGCTTGGATTCCTTCCTTCGATTCCTTCCTTCTACCCTCAGCGCTACTTTCCATAACCCGCTACCCGCAGTGTTAACTTTCTTCTCTTCATCCTAATGGAATGAGGAAGATATTACGCAGATTGATCTGGTGTCTTTTATCTTCTAAAATTACCCCGAAGGGAAATTACTCTGGATGTGAGAATTAACAATACAGTCTTAAAGCCTTTTGTGCACTTTTGGTCACGCTTGCGTTTGAGGGTGGGCGATATAGCAGAAATGTGATACCACAGTATCTGAAGATTTGCATAATTTTGGATGTCCTGGACCAGTTGTTTGTGATATTATTAGTAATGCGGGTCTGTTCCATCCTTATGCTTTCACAGGTGAATACAGCCACACAATTAAGTGTACATAAAAAAATTATTTAGTGCTGTTTCCTATTCTGTTACATTTTGCATAGTGTACAGATGTTGCTTCCGCTTGTAACTTTTGGAACAGATGTTTAGTTGACATTCTTGTGTATGATATTACATTAATTTTCCAAATTTCTCTTTAATTTAAATTATTTGATAACTTTATGATGAGTAATGCTTTGAGATAAAGTCTGTCCTGAACTTGTAGCCAGTGTAAGTACCTGAGAACTGGAGTGAGGTGATCTCATTTCTTGGTTTTGGTTAGAACTCTGGCAGCAGCATTGTGAATGAACTGGAGCTTCCCTCGACTTTTGGGGAATCCCAGTGAGGAAAGTGTTGTAATATTCAAACCTGCAGGAAATGAAGGCGTGGAAAAGTTTCTCTAAGTCTTATTTGGACCCAAAGTCTCTGTCTTCTTAAGTTGCCAAAATGCTGTGATCACCAAAACTAAGGTCTCCATCCATGATCACGCCAAGATTAATATGGGTACATGTCTTAAGTGGTCTAGATTCCAGGTGGGCACTGAGGATGTACCTTCCATCTTTATGTCCAAAACATTATGATCTCCATTTTGTCTTTATTTAATTAGGGGGAGTTTTGATGCATCCTATTATGTACAAGGCACCGACTCTGTGAGTTGATAGATCTAAGTGTCATCTGCATGGTTATGATCAGAGACATCATGTTTTGAAGAATTGAACCCAGAATTGAATCTCACAGCGAGAGGGGGTCCTGGGTTTGATTCCCAGCCAGGGTTTCTGAGGGCCCTTTCTGTGTGGAGTTTGCATGTTCTCCTGCTGTCTGGGTTGTTTTCTGTCAAGAGCTCCAGTTTCCTCCCCCAGTCTGCATGTCAGGTGCATTGGAGATCCTAAATTGCCTCTAAATTGTGACTGTGAGTGTGTTTGTCTGTGAGGCTGACCTGTGATGGACTGGCGACCCATCGAGGGTGACTCCTTATGAGCGCTGGGATAGAGTTACAATTCAGGGTTAATTCAGGGTTACATTTCACCGCACATTGTACGAGTGTAACTGTGTACATGACAAACATCTTGAATCCCGAATAGATTCCAGCACCCCATGCAACCCCACTTAGAACAGGCAGCTCACATGATGAATGAATGGTTGGATAAAAAATTGGTTCCTCAGAGAGCCACAGGCAGTGGTTTTATATAGACCCATGAACTGGATGCAGAAATGATTCTGTACCCGGTTAAATTTTATTGAGAGCGTAATTAGTTGCGTTCGATTAGATTTAGCGCAGATTATAAAAGGTCAGGTTGTGAAAAGTTCAATAGAAAGTATTAAATCACAAACAATCAATATTTTATGAATATGCCATTGTTTATTCTTGCCTAGTTCAACGTATGAAACCTCAAAGAACAAAGGGTTAGATTTTTGTCATATAAAGTCATATGTTTAGAGATTGATTTTCATTCTTAAATATTGTATTTTTGTAAATGCCAAATTACTACATATATTGTAATTTAACATTTGTAAAAAAAATACATTATTGAAGAAGTAAAAGGGGAAAATCAGATGATTGGTTAAAGAAAATAAGATAATGGCTTACAGGTTGACATCCAGTCAGCTACTTTTGATTATGATTTAATATGATTAATATGATTTATGTAGTTAATACAAACAGTCTATTGTAGTTCGTTTCAAGCAGTTTGTCAGTTTTCTAGAAGTGCCGGCAAAATCCACAGCATACTCAAAACAGCACATGGTGATGTTCATCATTTGTATCATTTTCACTTAAGAGAAACTTAACACTTTAATTTAACTTTAAAATACCCGAATTTAGCTTTCATATTTTACCATTAGCTTGTGTTCTTCTTTGAGTTGTTTTACTTTTTATTTTAGATATGTTTTACATTTAAATTCGTTCTTATATTATAATGTTTGCACAGTCATAAAAGGAACGGTTCAGGAAACATTTCACCGCGTGTTTTACTTCTATCACTATAATGAACCTTGAATCTGAATCTTGAGTAACAAAAATGCCCTGAAATTGTAACATCTTGAGACTGTCGGGCTTTACCTTATTCATTCTGTAGCCTTGGTCTTGCTTACCTTGTCTCATCTTCCTTCTCGTGTGTGACGGGGTCACAGTTGCTGATCAAAGCTCCGGCTTAATGCCTCGTCTGATCGATGACAATGGCAGGTAATTGATTGATGGGTCGAGCAATCAGCGTCTCTCTCTCCCCCAGCCTGCAGGACAAGCGCTGTCGATCAATTCCCCTCCCTCCGGAGCCATCGGAAGTTTCAGTAACATCCTCTGCTGGATCCTCCCGCCTGTCTAGGGACCTGCGATGGATTTGACCTGAGAACGGGCTGTTGACTTTGCTAAAGTCAAAACAGAGAGACTTTTAGCAGAACCCCAGGAGTGGAGGATTACATTCCACAGCCCGCAGGTCAACTTTCCAGACAATTCGAGCCCATTTCTGAAAAATGGTCCCAATCCCAGGGCTCTGTGGGTGATTAAGGATGAATGCCGTCCCCCTCCATGCTCATAATTAATTGTGCTGCAAAATCCACTCGCTGGGTTTTTTGAAAAGGTCACGATCATCAGAAAATCCTAAGGTTAGGAGTTAAGGGGCCTCAGCTAATGCAGTTTCTGCCGCTTTACCACAAAAGACTTTTTGGCTTGAGATCAGATAGGTGTTGACTTGTGTGTACATGGATCCTCATCTGTGTGTGACCAGTGCCTCAGCTAAACAAGAGGCCACCACATTCGTCCAAAGTTGTAAATATTTGAATATGCACATTTTGCATATCTTTGTTTTATATTCGGAGTGCAGTATGTTCTGCTGAATGTTAAAAAATATGAAGGTGGACTTAAAGGTGTTGAGGCTTTCATTGACGTTCAGTCACAAATGGACTCCCTGTCTCTCTCCTCATAGTCCCCAGTATCTCTCATTCTCAGACCCAAAGACATGTGAGGAGCCGTGCTGGTTTATCTAGCTTCTGAAATTCCTCTGTAATTGAGAAGCATGTGGCATTTGGTTGACTGCCTGATGCTAAAGTCATGATTTGGAAGTGAGCGCCGTTTCATATGTCAGTCATCCATTTCCTTTGTATCCAGAGATGGACTGACTAGTCTGTCAGCCTCCTTCACTTTTTGTAAACTTCAGGAACAACTACAGAAGATGATGGGCGTGGAATTAACCCTTAGAATGTGGCGAGACAACTCCTAATATGGAAGTTCCCCTGGACTGTATTGGTGCTTGAGGTCTCAGACGTCATGCTGAGCTTTGTTTGGTGCTTCAGTGTCACGTAGAACCAAAGTTACTGTAATTTAAAAACATATAATAATAATTTTAAAAAAAGCACTACGGGGGTTTGTAGAAGCAGCGTCACACGCAAATGAACATAATGGGTTTTAGAAACAAACAGAGAAAACACAAGATCTCTGAACCTGGAGAACTTTCAGGATAGTCTCCGCCCACAGGTGGGAGGGGAAAACCTGCAGAGGGAGGGGCTCCAGAGAGCGGCTGAGTGGCGGCACGCCAAGAGAAAGAGCAACAAATGGAGAGAGTATAGGAGAACAAACACCGGTTCTAGACTGTTTTACACCGTTTATATTTACTGAAATCAGAGTTTACTGATCCACTCTGAGTTCTGAG
>JBBIGA010000153.1:1229503-1241695 GCA_037576975.1 Alestes dentex
CAGACCCACAAAGAACAAAATCAGACCCACAAAGAACAAAATCCGACCCACAAAGAACAAAATCCGACCAACGAAGAACAAAATCCGACCCACAAAGAACAAAATCAGACCCACAAAGAACAAAATCAGACCAATGAAGAGCAAAATCAGACCCATGAAGAACAAAATCAGACCCACGAAGAACAAAATCAGACCCACGAAGAACAAAATCAGACCAATGAAGAACAAAATCAGACCAATGAAGAACAAAATCAGACCCATGAAGAACAAAATCAGACCCATGAAGAACAAAATCAGACCAATGAAGAACAAAATCTGACCCACAAAGAACAAAAACAGACCCACAAAGAATAAAATCAGACCCACAAAGAACAAAACCAGACCCACAAAGAACAAAAACAGAAGACTACATAAGTCCAGACATGACAAAATACACAGAGTGCAAACAGAAAGAGAGTGCAAGGAAAAAATAAGAGCAAAAAAAACAAAAAAAAAAACAGGACGGGATAAGATTTAGTGCAGCCGACAGCTACAGTATGGTTTGGATGAATACAGTCTTATGATAGATACTGTGTTCTAGCCGTGGAGAGTTAAGTGTGCACAAATGCAGAAAAGAGGTAGACAGCAATAATATAGTTGTGCAAACAGTCGCAGCAGCAGGACAGAGAGTGTGCGGTATATAATAAATAAAGGAGTATGTGCGGAGGGAACCGGGGTGTGAGTTCTCAGTGCCCGAAGGCGAAATGCGAGTGAACTAGCGAGCTCGGCTGCAGCCCAGTAATTCCAGGCTTGTGTATGTTAAGCAGCGACGGCCTGCCTGAGCGGAGAGAGTGCGATCTGGCAGGCAGGCAGGGGCGGAATCTGACAGCGGGGCGACTCATCAGAAACTCATAGCGTGGTGATTTGTCCGAGGCCCCGTGATTGGCAGGGCTTGACCAGTCAGTCATCTGGAGAGAAACTTGTCATTTTCGGCTTGGCCTCCACAGCTGAGAGCTCTGTGTGTCAACAGAGAGAGTAAAACAGGCCCAGACTGGAGCGCCTGTTCTCACGGGGGACTGCAGCGGGATCAGGAGCGTGGAGCATCCAGGCGGGAAAAAATCAATACAACATTATATTGTGATATTTCCAGTGAAATACTTGTTGTATTTTTTTATTTAACTACTACTATTTTTAGCCCATGGGAAGATTAAAAGGTGCGTCCGCATAATGATCCATTGCTTCTCATGAGAGGTTTCTGTCAGTGGTGACCTTGATAAGACTCCAAATCATTGGACACATTAGACAGATACGTGGATGTTAAAGAACTGTCTGTGTTATGGGTCAGATTATTTAGTGTTAGGGGGGGTATGGTGGTATTTTGTTATTGTGCTATATGCTTATAATTGTAAGTATTGTAAAAAAAAAAAAAAAACTGTATATATTGTAAAAACATTGTCAGGAAGGTTGAGTTTCATTATAGCGAGAGTGTAATTACGTCTGTTTGACTGGAGTTGAAAAATCAGATATTTATTTAGGTGCAGCTGTGGTTCTTCTTCTCTGTACTGACATATTAAACATCAGAAACAAAATATTGCGAGACATAATATGAGATTGACTCAAGCTGTTGGCTCAGTGAAAAACAAACACAGGCGAGAGAAATGGGCTTTATTGTATTCTAATATAATTCTGTTATTTTGGAGGTAATGTTGCTTTACCCATCTCATATCATTTAAGCATTATAATATAAATACTATGCCATGGACCCCTCTTTGAAAGTCATGGGCATAGTGGAAGATATTTTGATCCCATACACAGGTTTGATTTTTTTAGTAATACTAAAATGGTCTAAACAACATTTGAAATTACAATAAAAGTCATGGGTTAAGTAATAATTCTGGTACAAGCAGCATGAGGAGATCCAGATATCTCCAGCTAAGAAAGCAACACTTCAATCTGAATAATAAAAGTCAGAGCCGAATGAGGCATGCTTTAATAAAGTATTATATTATAGCGGCCCCTAATAGTTACGCATGAACAATGTGGAATTGTTTCTCTGTATTTAACCCATTCACCATGTAAAGCAGGGCGCTGCCACCAATGAGGGGCGCCGGGGAGCAGTGTGTGGGGACGGTACCTTGCTCAAGGGAACCTCAGTGATGACACTAAGAGTGTTGGGATTCAAACCCACAACCTTCTGATTGCATGGACAACGTTCGAGCCACTGGACCACCAGCTGCCCTAAGTTACATCACTGTTACATGAATGCCTTAAAATATTCTGCATTATTTTCATGCTTTGACTGAGGGTAGCTCTGTCCTGAGCGGTCCATGTTAAGCACAGTTCTGCACAATCCACTGTCAGGACCGACTCTCCCCATTGCGCTGTGTTTACATCACTGCTACGGAGGAGATGGATCCACCGGCGGCCGCGAGCCGTGTTTCAGAAGTGAACGAGCGGCTGAAATTTCTGCAGTTTTGATCTGTTTTAAAGTGGAAAATGAAAACAACCCAAAGCCACTGATGAGAACTGCAACACCAGCGTTTTATCAAAACATATTAAACCTGCCCAACGTGCGAATGTAGTACACACTTAATAACAAAACTGAGAGGAAGGAGTACAACTACACACTAGAATAAAATACACAACTAGACGCAATAAAATACATAACTAGACACTATAATACACAACACTAGAATAAAATACACAACAAGACACTAGAATTAAATACACAACTAAACACTAGAATAAAATACAGAACTAGAAGCAATAATATACAAAACTAGACACTGTAATAAAGTACATAAACAGACACCAGAATAAAATACAAAACAAGACACTAGAATAAAATACACAGCTAGATGCAATAATATACATAACTAGACACAAGAATACACAAGACAGTAGAATAAAATATGCAACTAGACACTACAATAAAATACACAATTAGACGCTATAATAAAACACAGAACTACACACTATAATAAAATACACAACTAAACACTATGGTAATATACATACCTGGATGCGGTAATAAAATACCCAACTAGACGCCATCATTAAATACGCAACAAGACACTATAATACACAACTACACACTATATTAAAATACACAACTAGGCACTATAATAATATACACAACTAGACGCTATATAAAATACAAAACTAGACACTATATTAAAATACACAACTACACAATATAATAAAATACACAACTAGACACTATAATGTATTACACCACTAAACACTATAATAATAAACATAACTAAACACTGTAATACACAACTATGCACTATAATAAAATACATGCCTATATACAATAATAACATTCACAACTAGACACTATAGTAATATACAAAACAAGACAATATAATAATATACAGAACTAGACACTATAATAAAACACAACTATGCAAAAGAATCATTTACACAAGAAGACACTATGATAGAGTACACAGCTCAACAGCAGATACCCTGATCAGCTCAGATCAGGATTGGGGGCAAAAAAACCCCAATTTGAAATGGGTGTCTGCTTTTACTGTATTATTTTGTGATAAAATCAGAGTTCTGCTGCTGGAACCTCCTGCCCACACTTTTGGAGGTCACGTTGCTGGGCCTGAAAACCATAATGGGATTTAAAACCGATGTCGTGCCTAAGTGCCAGATACAGCGCTGCAAAAATAAATATATAAATAAATAAAAAAACAAGTGATTCACCTCAGGATCACTGTGTGCAGGTGTTTAATCTGAGACTCAGCAGACACAGTTTAACCCGTCCAATAGTGGCACAGAACGCTACAGAAACACGTGCAGAGATTATTACTCACGGGTGGCACGCCAGTGTTTCTCTATACAGTTCTCATCAACGAGCTCAAATAAAAACCTATGAGTCTGTGATGTGACGCTTCATAAATAGTGAAATAATAATTTACACCTTGTTCTGATGGCAGGCAAGTGTTTAGATGCAACATCGCCTTGACTTCAAATCAGGATTCCCACTTTGGAGGCGGTACATTGACAAAATGCACACAGACGCCAGCGCTAAATTGTATGAATATCGTCCTCCATTAAAATCCACGTTTTATGTAGATTAGCAAATTTTATGAAAATGCACAATGAAATAACTGATTCAAACTTTACCCACAGATGTTCAGATTTGACTATTTCAGAACATATCTATTGTACTATATATCAGCATTTTGAGTGATGCTGGCCTAAAATATTAGATACAAAAATAATTGTGAAATTTTTCTGTAATGTTATTCCGGGTTGATGTAGTTTTACAATTTGCTTTTATGCACCAAAATGCAGTTCTTAGTCAGAAGGCACTGGTCAGAAAGGCAAAGAGAACAAACAAGGTTTTAATCATGATATTAAGGAGAATTTAAATTAATAATTAAGTGTTCAATAAGTTGTTAACTGCTAGAAGTGTTTGTTGTGGAGGTTTTTTAGGCAAATTAGGCAAATTCCATGGGAATTGGATGTTTTCTGACAAATGTTCTACCTCAGATTTTTTTATTACTTTCTTTTATAAATCACATATTGGAACGAGCGTGAGCAGATCTGCTCAGAAGAAAAATCAGATATTGGCATCTGTCCAGTTACTTGTGGATCTACCGTTTGCTGGTTTTTGACAAAAGTTGGCTGCCTAATCTGCAGTATTTTTCTTGAGATGATACGATGCGTCAAAAATAAAAATACCACCTGTCAAAAATGGTGCATCAGATCGCATTCTGATCCTCACTGCTCGTGCAGACAGATTCACTGATAATAGGAACATTTCGGGTTTGTCATTCTGAGGACAAGGTGTAACTCTGAAGTGGTTCAAAGTTTGAAGGTTTGACGTTTTTGATACCAAGCAAAGCCAGAAGTCTTGGGGTTTTTTTCTGCTAGGATTGGGTATCGCTTTATCAATTCTGGTTTTTGTCAAAGTAAACTGTCATTTCATCTATGAGCACATATCCAGAATCCAAAAAGACACAGAATACACATATAGAAATGAAATATTACAGGTAAACTACAAGTAAAAAAACGTGTAATTTTCACATCCAACGATTGTGCAAATGTTGCATCAGCAGTCAATTGGAGAACAAACAGAATCCTGGAATGTAATTTGGTGTTTTATACGTGTAAAGCACCAGCAGTTCAATATAAACAGACAGTCAATCTTTGAAAAATACGGGAACTCTGACACTATACAAGTACAAACATAACAGGGCGGTGTTTTGTGCATGTAGCTCAATGTGCATCATTTGAAACAAAAAATCCCCATTTCCTCATATTGATTCCTGATTACGATTCCATAAAGGAGATAGAATGTAAATAAAACAAACATTCAGAATGTCCCAACAGCAATGAGATTAAAATACTAAATAAATTCTAAAGTCTAAAACACCTGCAACCAAACCAAACCAGTCCAAACCAAGCAGTCAGCTTGCACAGCAGAGGCTGTGTTGAATGTTTGGTTCGGTTACTTGCACAACCCTTTCAGCAGGTTATTATTGTCATGTATGTACTGCACTCTTATTTTTTCTTGTCCAGTGTAATGAAGGCACACTTTTGAGCATTTGCCACGATACCGGCACACACTCCAGCCTGCGCTGTTTTTTTATGTTTTCGTCAAGAATGGTAGTTGGTTAAATTGATTAAATTGGTTTGTTAAAGTTTTGTGTTAAATAAAAATTAACATGCTGGTGAGTCAATGGCTGAGGAGAAGAAATAGACAGTAAAAGAGAGGAACACAATATGAAGAAATATAAGTAACAGGGTGTGAATCCCTCACTGTGTCGGTGTAGGTTTCCTCTGGGTTCTCCGGTTTCCTCCCACAGTCCAAGGACAGGTGAATTGGAGATGCTAAATTGCTCATAGCTGTGTTTGTAGGTGTGTTTGGCCAGTGATTGATCTGTCCTGGGCGTTTCTCTGACCGCTGGGATGGGCTCCAGCACCCCCTGTAACCTTGGTTAAGAATAATCGATTCAGATAATGAACGGATGGATGGTTGAGTTCTTCATTTCGGTCTGGGGAACATGGGTCTAGTGCTCAGCTGTTTTCAGCGTCGCTTTCTGCATAGGTCACAGTGTCCAGAACCCCCCTTCCCCTCCCGGCAATGAGAGTTTAATTGCCGTTCCAGCAGCCGAGCTCTGCACTCTGAACCCTTAAAAGGGGATTTTAACTTTAAGTGTTTGTTAAGCATCACTTTAGGGAGAGTGTTCTAAACTCGCTCGGAGCGGCTCTTGACCCCCTCTTGCATTGGATCAGGGGTGGAGGAAAACAGTTTGGAATGTAAAAAGAAGCAAAAATATCCAAAAGGCTCCATTTAAAGTCGAGACTAGAGTGTTTTTCCCGAGAGTTTAAAGACGGAGTTTTGGAACCATTTCCAGCAGCACCTGCGAATTTGCATCTGATGCGTTTTAAACGCAGACACTGAGCTATAAGCCCTCAGTCTCTCTCTCTCTCTCTTTCTCTCTCTCTCTCACTTTCTTTTCTTTCTCTCTCTCTCTCTCTCTCTCTTTCTCTCCCTCTCTCACTTTCTTTTCTTTTCTCTCTCTCTCACTGCCTTTCTTTTCTCTCTTTCCCTCTCTCTCTTTTTTCTTTTTTTTTCTTTTCTCTCTTTCTTTCTCTCTCTTCTCTCTTCTCTCTCTTTGTCTCCTCTCCTACTCTGTTCTCTTTCTCTCTCCTTTCTTCTTCTTCTCTCTTTCCTTTCTTCTTCTCTCCCCTTCTCTCCTTTCTTCTCTCTCTTTCTCTCTCCTTTCTTCTTCTTTCACCCCCTCTCCCACTCTCTTTTTCTCTCTATGCCCTCTTTTTCTTTCTCCTTCTCTCTCACTTTCTTTTCTTATCTCTCTCTCTCCCTCTCTCTCTTTCTCTCTCTCTCTCTCTCTCTCTCTCTCTCTCTCTCTCTCTCTCTCTCACTTTCTTTTCTCTCTCTCTCTCTGTCTTTCTCTCTCTCTCTCATAAAGCTGTTGGTTCACGGGCTGTTCTGGTGAAACACCATGGTTCGCTCTAAAGGTCAGGCTTTATTGCTAATTGCTTGGAGGGAAGACTGTTTTTTTAGATGCCATCAAATATTAAAATGACATTAATTAAAGTGAAAATTTCCTTCTTGTGACTCTGCATCATTTTCCACCTCTCTCGGACCTCCTTAAACACAGCGCAGCAAACATGGGCACAGTTTTTCATTTGTTTGCAACAAGAAGACAATATTGTTCTGTTTCAGTTTTTTTAAACCAATAAAACCCCAGGCAGAAGTAACACTTCCACCATTCCTGAAAACGATAGCTCAGGTCGCACAGAGAAAGAAAGCAAGCAGCCAAACGACAGAAAATAAATTAAACCTTTAACAGCTGTTCACATTTCTGCCATAAATCTGACACTCAGTCCAACTAGAGAGAGAGAGAGAGAGAGGGAGAGAGAGAGAGAGAGAGAGAGAGAGAGACAGAGAGAGACAGAGAGAGACAGAGAGAGAAACTGAGAGAGAGAAGAGGAAGGGGGAGCAAGGAAGACAGAAAAAGAGTGAGAGAAGAAGAGAAAGAGGAAGAAAGAGAAAAGAGAGGGACTGAAAGAGAGAGAGGGAGACTGACAGAAGAAGAGGGCGAGGGAAGTGAGAGGGACTGAGAGGGGAAGAAAGAGGAAGAGAGAGACCGAGAGAGTGAAAGAGGAAGAGAGAGAAAGGAAGACTATAGACAGAGAGAGAGAACATTCATGAGAGATAAAAAGGAAGACAGACAGAGAGAGAGAGAAAAAAAGAAAGAAAAGGAAAGAGACAGAGAGGCAAGACAAAGAGAGAGGGAAAAGAGAGGTGGGGAAAGTGAGTAAGTGAGAGAGAGAGGAAGAGGGAAAGAGAAAGAGAATGTGGAAAAAGAAGGAATAAAGAGTGAGAATGAGAAGAGAGACTGAGGGAGAGAGAGAGAGAGAGAGACTGAGAGAGAGGGATAAAACAGAGGCAAGAAAAAGAGAGGGAGAGGAGAGGGGAAGCGAGAAAATGAGAAAGAGGAAGAGGGGAAGAGAAGAGAGAGGAAAAAAGGAATAGAGAGCGAGAAAGATAAAGAGAGAGAGAGAGAGAGAGAGAGAGAGACTGAGAGAAGAAGAGAGCGAGGGAGTGAGACAGAGTGGGGAAGAGAGAGACAGAGAGTGAAAGAAGAAGAAGAGAGAGAAAGGAAGACAGAGAGTGAGAGCGGAAGCAAAACAGAGTGAAGCATGCAATCATATTTTTACACCAACAAAGTGATTCAAAGCAAAATGTGAAGAAAGAAGGGGTGGTTCAAGACTTTCGCACAGTACTGTATGTTATTGTCGCATGTCGTTACATAACGAGATCATCGCATCTCTCTTCAATTACTGTATCAGCCACCCAAGGACCTCTCACCCATGCGTCCCTTTCTTTAGACAGGCCTGTTCTACACACTGCTGTGTTCCTGAATGCAGCTTTTTGCGAGTTGTTATGTAAGCTTGTGTGTCTGCTGGTATTTTTCTCCCATTTGATCGGAAATCTAGAAAGTAGGTCGCTGAGAGGCGCAGTGGCAGGCGCGTGTCTTTAGACTCGCCTGACTTGCCTCGTTTATTATGTGGAGTCGAGGCAAAGTGGGGAGTCTTTGTATTCTTGATTCCAGCTGAGTTCTGCAGTAACATCTGGATCCACGGCTTTTTTTTCGTGCAGCAGTCTGAGTGTGACTTCCATGCACAGAAAGAAGGGCTTGACTGACAGCGCTACCCTGCAATTTCAGGGTTTCTCTTCTGTGTGTGCATGATTCATCAGAGAGAAACTTTCTCGAAGATGTGAACTTGCTGGAGATCGGCTCGCGCTGCCTTCTGGAAGCTGATTGAAATCGTTTAAAATCTTCTTTTATCGATTTTTCTATGCATTTTTTTATTTCTTTTATTTATTTTTTCTAGTATTTTTATGCTCCCTGATTTATCGTTTCTATTCTATTCTTGTAAAGCAGTGCCCCCCCCCCAACCAATATTTTCATGGACCGGTACAGATACAACTAAAAAGAAAGTGCATAAAAATACAAAGAAGCTCCCAAAGATGTTTTTTTTTAGCGTTTCTTCAAAATAAAAGATCTTTCAGACTCTGATAATCAATAAAATATGTTTTATTCTGCCTTTCCAGCCCAGTACCAAATTACTCACGGGCTGGTCACTAGAACCGGTGTTTGTTCTCCTACACTCTCCCCGTTTGCTGCTCTTTCTCTCGGCCGCTCTCCGGAGCCCCTCCCTCTGCAGGTTTTCCCCTCCCACTTGTGGGCGGAGCCTATCCTGAAAGTTCTCCGGGTTCAAAGATCTTGTGTTTTCTGTTTGTTTCTAAAACCTAAAATAAAACAAATTTGTATATTTTTTCTTTGTTTGTTTTGACGCCGTTTTAAAACCCAGTAGTGGTTTTTATTATTACTTGTTTTTAAATTACAGTAACTTTGGTTCTACGACACCTCGAGCACCAACACACACTAACATATAAGGAGCTGTTTTGCTGATGACGATGATTAACCATTTGTTGCACTTCCAGCATGGATCTGTACCGCTCACGTTCAAATCTTTTAAAATCTTGTTTTGTTGATTTTCTATGCATTATTTTATTCTCTCATTCTTTTTCTTATTACTGTTACCTGCCATAGTATTATTATTATTATTATTATTATTATTATTGTTGTTCTATTCCTGTGAAGCACACTGAATGGCCTTTCTGTATGACGATGGGCTTCATAAATAAACTTGACTGGACTAAAAGCAACATTAAAACCAGTTTAATGGCTCCCCTGAGGACCAGTAGACGCGCCGTAAGCTGTACGCAATGCGGAAGAGCCACGATCGCCGTCCGCCTCCATCTCTCTTTATGATTCGTCTTCATTAAAAGTTGGGTCTCTGTGAGTCATTCCTTGTAGCTCTTTGCTTTTATAAAGAGATATGATCGTTACAATCAGCCAAGCTGCCGTATTCACTGGTAATCTTTTCCACTTTGGAGGACTGGGCACAAAGACTCTTTTGTTTGTTCCAGTTGGGCATTGTGCTCATTCCTCATCTGGCCCGGCTCTGTGTCTCTCCAGCTTTAATGAAAGACTAAAGACTTAATGACACTGAGCTCTCCCCTGGTGAGGAGGGTGGCTTAAAGCCCCCCCCGGATGCTCTGCTCTCGGCATATGTTTATAATTAGGTTATAATGGGGACGTTAAACTGAAAGGGCTCCAGCATTTATGTGCTGCAGCTGCTGCGGTGCCTCGTGTTGCTGAAGGTCAAGGCTGAGGGTGTCTTCAGGTTCCTCCGCACCTTCTGGCGCGTCAGGCTTCATCGGAGCGTCTCAGCCACCAGACGATGGGGCTCATCCCGACTCATCACGTGAGTCCAGCAGGCCTCTGTTTAGGTCATCCATGCAGTACCTGCTCAGCTGGGGCCGCCTCTTCCTCAGCCTCTGCACTGCCCGTCCTCTTCTGCTCTCCATCAGAGATTCACGGGGCTGAAATCACTGTCCGAGGATTCGCTCCGCTGAGGCCGGGGCCGAATCATTCAAACACTGCAGGATCCTTTTACTGTGTTGGTATCAGAGTCTGTATTTAGTATTCGGAAGGGTTTCTGTTTTTCAAACCAAAAACTCTGTAGTCTACACGCCTCATGAACAAATGCCCTGAAGAGGGCGTGTTACTATAGCAATGTATCTGTCTGTCTATTTGTCTGTCTATCATCATTATCTATATATTTGTGTGTGTGTTGATAGCATTTGTGTATTCGTTTTTTGTGTGTTTGTACCTAGAATTTTTTTTGACTTATTATTACTTTTTATTTTAACTTTGTACTGTTCTTGTCTCTGTGTCTCTGTTTCTGTGTCTTTGTATCTCTGTCTCTGTCTCTGTGTCTGTATATCTGTCTCTGTTTTTGCATCGTTGTGTCTGTGTCTCTGAGTCTGTCTGTCTCTGTCTGCATCTCTGTGTCTCTGTCTGTGTCTCTGTTTCTCTGTCTGTATCTCTGTGTCTCTGTCTGTGTCTCTGTTTCTCTGTCTGTGTCTCTGTGTCTCTGTCTGTGTCTCTGTTTCTCTGTCTGTATCTCTGTGTCTCTGTTTCTCTGTCTGTATCTCTGTGTCTCTGTCTGTGTCTGTTTCTCAGTCTGTATCTCTGTGTCTCTGTCTGTGTCTCTGTTTCTCTGTCTGTGTCTCTGTGTCTCTGTCTTTGTCTCTGTTTCTCTGTCTGTGTCACTGTCTGTGTCTCTGTGCATCTTTGTCTCTGTGTCTGTATCTCTGTCTCTGTGTCTCTGCGCAGTCATAATATAAGCAATTTCCTCTGGGATCAATAACATTTTCTGATTCTGATTCTAAATGGTAAAATGTATCAGAAACAGTGAAAATATGTTTAGTGTTGGGCAATATCTGTTTTTTTCATGCCCTGATACCATCCTGATATCTCACCAGGGTACAGGGGTGTATGACAGTATTTGTGTATTAAAAAATAAAAAAATAAATGAGGTAAATGCTGTGCTCCTGTTGAAGTCATCGTATCTGTGTGACAGTGTCTCGCTGCGTGCTGGGAAGTAAAACTCATCAGGGGTGGAAAAAGTGACAAAGACGTGAACCTCCTGGGGGATCTCCAGGGGTTTAAGTTTTTCTACACACCAACTTTAAAATGTGAATTCAGCAAGAGGTTTCAGGCAGAAAGTCTCCCTGTAACTGAAGAAACCTTACTGCTACAAAAGTAACGAATAAGGGGCATCAGCTTTACAAATAATACAAATAAACAGTCAAGAGAGAGCAGAGCCGAGTCTAGAACCACATTAAAGTACATCCACAATCTGACTAATCAGTGAGAGAGAGAAGGAGAGAGTGAGAAAGAGAGAGAGAGAGAGAGAGAGAGAGAAAGAAGGACAGAGATAGAAAGAGAGTGACAGAAAGAAAGTGACAGAAAGAAAGAGAGAGAGAGAAGGACAGAAATAGAAAGAGCGAGAAAGATAGAGAGAGAATGACAGAGATGGAAAGAGAGAAAGAGCAAGAGAGAGAGGTAGGGAAGAAGATAGAGAGGGGAGAGAGAGAGAAAGAGGTGGGGAAGAAGATAGAGAGGAGGGGGAGAGGAAGAGAGGGCAGAGAGTCAGAAAGAGAAAGTGAGAGAGAGAAAGAGAGTTAGGGGAACATAAGAGAGAGAGAAAGGGAAGAGAAATAGAGGGGGCCATGATAGAGAGAGAGAGTGAAAGAGAGCGAGAGAGAGAGAGCGAGAGGAACACAAGAGAGAGAGAAAGGGAAGA
>JBBIGA010000153.1:1312256-1330179 GCA_037576975.1 Alestes dentex
ATATATTAGTTAGAAGACTGGATATATCAATACTTATATATATACTTATACATATGTCAACGTATATACATATATTGATGTTTATATTGAAGTGTTGCTGGTCACATACACTTATAATGCACACATCATTACATTCCAGCATTTTCTTTATGTTTTCCACTTCACTGCTGATGCAACACTTGCACAATTTCTGAATGTTAAAATTACACTTTTTGCTAAATTGCACATTTTTTACTTCTAGAGTTCATATTTATGTTTTATTTTTATGTGTGAATTCTATGTGCCTTTTTGTCCCACTGTATATGCGAATGTGTTGACTTGGACTTTGATTTTTAATAATGTACTTCAGGTAGCTAGCAAGCGTAAAACTGCCAGTCTACCATCATTACTACTGCTGTTCCTAATATATGCTACAATTATTTATAATCATATAATCATTTTTTACTCTTCTTATTAATGAAGGTAGTATGTCAGACTGGCAGTTAGTTGTGTTTGTGTTGTTCTGCTATAAAAAGACTTCTATAAAAATCTAATTCACGTTCATTTGCTCATTTGCTGGGACCAGTTAAAAAACTTTACAGGTTTTTTTGGTGTTTTTTTGGTGTATGTTATGCCACATTTGGGCTGCAAAAGTACAGCAATACAGAAATGGTTCACAGCCCTCAACCCAGCACCTTTTCTGTCTCTACACCATTCTCTCCCTCTCTCTTTCTCTCTCTCTCTCTCTCTCTCTCTCTCTCTCTCGTCCTCTCTGTCTCCTTCTCTCTCTCTCCCTCTCTCTTTCTCTTCTGAAGTCCCACTTTACTTGCTCTTCATCCCTTCATACTCTTGTCCCTCCACCTCCTTCACTGTTTCAGTTCCTCCTACTCTCCCTTTCACATGTGGCTGCGCATCGTCTGGTTTAGACATCTGTGTGTGTGTGTGTGTGTGTGTGTGTGTGTGTGTGTTTTGGGGGATACAGCGTGAGTGAAAGTGTGAGTGCAAGTATGTAGGAGGGAAGAGATGAGAGAGAGAGAAAGAGAGAGAGAGAGAGAGAGAGCGAGAGAGAGAGGGTCAAACAAGGAGGCTCTGAGTGGGACTTCACAGCTAGAGAGAGTGTCGGGTAGACATCACAGAAATAAGGAGATCAGTGTGTGTGTGTGTGTGAGAGAGAGAGAGAGAGAGAGAGAGAGAGAGAGAGACAGAGAGAGAGAGAACACAGAATGCATGCATAAATGAAGTAATATCTTTTGTGGCAGATACAGGCTACAATATGCAAATTAGTCTTAATGTATTCTCTTTAAAGGAAATGTAACAGCAAAACAAATGAATTTACATAATTACTCCTGTAGTTTTGAGTTACAGGCTAACATGGCTAACAAACACTAGAACTCAATAGTCACCCAAATAACTCAAATAAAATCTATAAAAACATCCCCAATCCCTCTCTAAACCCACTCAGTAAGTACAGCTTTCTGTCCACTACAAAAACCAGAAAAAACATCCCTGCTGCAAGCTGCACTTTACAAAACAGCACTAACACACAACAGTCATTAATTAGGCATTAACGGTTGGTTAAATATACACCGACAAACCATTAAACCACTGACTATACATCATCAAAAAAGGTTTGTTTTTGCTGCATTAATTGAGTAACCCTTGTATAATGCAAGAAAAATGAGAAAGAAATTTGTAATATATCAGATATATAATAGATAATAATATATACATGCATTTTCTGATATTCTAAAAAAAATTAAAATCTTTTGCCATTTCAAGTTCTCATGATAAACAGTCCAGCAGAAATTGCTTTACACTGACCTCCATATCAAGTTAAGAATGTTGTTTTGCTGCTCCTAAAAAGTTGGTGTTTTGGAGCTACGTTGTTTTCTAGGCAAATGTGGTTTCTGATAAAAATTGGTTTCCGCCCACTTAAAAATATTCTTTCACTGATTCATTAATTCATTTTCTGTAACCACTTAATCCTTACTTGGGCCACGGGAACCCAGAGCCTATCCCGGGGTGTACAGGCATGAGGCAGGGACTCACCCTGGGGGGGGCGCCAGCCCACCACAGGGCACACACACACACACACACACACACACACACTCACACACCAACGGTCAATTTATCATCCCCAGTTCACCTGAGGCTCACGTCTTTGGACTGTGGGAGAAACCCAGAGACCCCGGAGGAAACACACGCCACCACGAGGAGAACATGCAAACTACACACACACACACACACACACACAAACAAACACACACACACAACCAGGACCTGGATTCAAAACCCCTACCCTGGAGGTGTGAGGCACAGCGCTATCAAACATATCAGTGTGAATACAAACTTGTATATTTCTGTGCACTGTGAGCGTTTTGACCAATCCCAGCTCCAGATAAGTTTCTATAGCTGTATTTCTGGTGCATTATTATTGTTTTGGTGCGTTATTACCGTTTCGGTAATATATATATATATGTATAGACACACTCTGTACATATATTCACACATATATTAAATGTGTACATACATCTATATATATGTGGGTTTTTGTTTTCAGTACACACCATATTGTGTATATGTCCACATTTATATTTTAGTATTATATGTATTGTGTAATATTTATACTGTACTGTTGTGTAAAGCTTTTAATCTATTGTTTTGCTGCTCTTACCTTCTGTCCACTTTCTGCTCTAACAAGTCAAATTTCCCACAGTGGAACTAATAAAGGTCTTATTTTATCTTATCTTATCTTATCTTATCCATGACGCGCAGCCTCACATACACTGTAAGGTTTGAGGTCAGCAGAGTGATTTTGGCTCAGACTTTTAACTGCACAAGCTGTTCACATATACAAACCAGTATAAAAACACAAGGAACACACACACCAAAGAAATAAATACTCAGCGGCAAGGGCCTGTGCGTTTCATTTAGCATGATCTAGCGACTTATTCACTAGAGGATTTTTATAGCCCACGATAAACAATGATTAAAAATACACTCATAGCAAAATATAGTACCAAAAAAGGCTACTTAGACTTTAGGAGCAATATAAAACCATTTAAAACAGAATCTCCATCATAAAGAACAATTTAATTCTGCAAAGAAATATAAAAGCTTTTAAATGCTTCTCTGGGTTACATATAACCACGGTTATAAGGACCCTTAAAGACATGTTTAATGTTGTAGATCTGCACAAAAAAGACGAAACACCACATTACGATTATGTTTCTAAATACTGCAATGGGTAGCATTTTAGTAAAAATGTGTGGATCAAATTGTTCATTTGTTGAAACACAAATCCCTTGATTTATCACACACTTTATAGAATGCTACATATTAAAACAATCCTAAATATTTCAAATACATTACAGTTCTTCAATATTGGTGTGTTTTTAGACATTTATATAGTCTCCTACCACAAACAATCAATTAATTTCTTTATGACATTTTCCATCCTCTCTTTATCCTATAGCATTACACAGGCTGTTTTTTAATCTTTAAGACTGATATATGTAAATGGGTGGGGCTAAACTGCTGTAGACAGAATAAGCGAATATACTGTGTTTGGTTTTGTGACATCACAAGAACAGTGAATCCAAAAGAGACCGTTTTTGCAGTTTAATTTACATTTATGGATTGTATGGACTGAGAAGTGAGTTTTAAATTGTTCAACAGTGTTTACACACTACATCAAAGACTTTCATTCCCAAAAATACTTTGGTTTTCTATGTTATCGGCCCTTTAAAATAAAATTGGATGCTCATTAGACTGTAACTGTAAATGACTGATTGCTTGATTTCTTTTTTAGTACCGAAACTAGTTGTAATTCCCAAACACGAGTGATTTGTCGTGAGTGCACATTAGTATGAGGTGTTTGTGCGAGTGGGCGTGTCTGAACTGAATCAGCAGAAATTCCTCAAATCACAATGAATTCCGGCGGGAAAATAATGTCCGCTCGAACGTGTAAATCGCGGTACACAAGGCCTGCATTGTTATCGTGCCACAGAGTTCCCAAACCACCTCTGTTGATTTTCATTAGCCAAAAAAATAAGCCGGGCTCCACCGCCCTCCCACCACTTTTCCTGTTGATTTGTAAAATGAATAACCATCTTTCACTCTGGGCCACATACAATTATCCTCTCCTCTCCCCGAGAGCGGCCCAGCCGAGCCACAGCGCTTACTCAATGTTTGCATTGTGTGACGGAAAAGTCTGTCTTTGAAATGGCGGCCTTAAGATGAGCCAGTTGATTTAACGCGGGCGGACGGCTGCCGTGTGGTCGGCCGCCGCAGCTCCGACTCCGTTTTCATGTTCGCGCTGTTATGTGCGAACTTGTTTTGGAAGACGCTACTCAGGGCCTAAACACAGAGGAAAACGCTGTGGTGTTATTTCAAAACCTTTCTGCGCATTTCATTTCATTTTTACATCACTTGAAAATGCCAGCTGCAACATTTCGTGATGAATGGACCAACTGAGGACGAAAACGACTTGGAATGAAATCTTGTTACGTTAAAGACACCCTGTCCAATATTTCTGCCAATGCTTTAAACCCACTTATAAAGTTCACATGGGTTTGCACATAAAAACGGTCCATTTTCAAATCTCTCCAATAAACAGCCAATAAACAGGTCATGATTGTTACTGTACCTTTAAGATGTATTTAAATGACCCAGGTTCTCATTGGATGCCCTGCCTTGCCTCATTCAAAAAGCAGCCAAAGCTGAACACTCCTCAGACAGTCAGAGTAAATGTGACGCACTAAACTTATGAAGGGTGAATAGGTGGATATTGACTAAAAAAAGTCATATGTTTACAAATGTTTGCCTACAACATCAAACTCATTAAGAAAACCTAAAAAAAAAAAAAAAAAAAAAGAACAAATGGTATGAGGCCTTTAATGATATTCACCCATATTTTAAACCCACTTATATGGTTTGTGTGGGGTTGTGTACAAAACCAATCCAAATGTATTGTTGCTTGACCATTTTCAAGCCTCTACAATAAACAGCTCATTAAAAGCTTGTTATTGTTACTGTGCCTTTAAGACTTGAACAGATGAACATATTCATGACTGGAAGGTAATATGTTCAGAGATGTTTGTGTACAACATCAAATTCTTCCATTTCAAAAGGTGAAATAAAGTGGTTTTCCCTGACATGAGCCCATTTCTGTGCATTAAAGGAAACTTTAGGTCCCACTTTAAATGTGTTAATATGTAATTAAGCATTAACAATGTAAGTGCTGGTGATGAAATCACAGTTACAGATGGATTACAGCAGTACAGTTCATTCAATTACACACATTAACTGCAGGACCAACATATTCCTTTAATGCACATTAAATGGCTCAGATCATGGAAAAGCACTTGTTTTCACTTTCTTTGAAATGATGAACTGTTTTGACTGTAAAGTCATGTGTTTGCACATTACATCAAACTCTTTTATTAAAAAAAAAACAATGAAACAAGTGGTTTTACCTGAAAAGAGCCCTTTAATATGCATTTAAGTAAAGTTTGGGTCCCACTTCATATGTGTTAATATGTAGCTAAGCCTTAACAATCAGTGCATCAACAACATCAGTACTGGTGATCATTGTTCCAGATGGATTACTGTAGTGGAGTGTTTTGACTGTAAATTAATATGTTCAGAAGTGTTTGCATAATACATCAAACTCTTTCATTTAAAAAAACATGAAATGAATGGGCATTAAAGTAAAATTTGGGTAACACATTTTACATGTTAAATGTAGTTAAGCATTAATAATGCAAGCCTCAATAATGTCAGTACCAGTGATGTAGTCATTGTTACAGATTGATTATAGTGGTACAGATTATGTAATTATACATCTATAACCTCAGGTTTTACATGTGCAATTACATGAATGTAATCACATGTAATTATGTAATAACTGTGCAACAACACCGTTATTAGAGACACTTTCTAGTGATGGTTTATAATCAGGTATGCTAATAATCAGGTGCTAATTAGGTTGTAGACAGTTTATAAATCATTAATAAGCAGTTATAAACAAGTTATAACAGACTATTTGTTGAGATCTGGCATTTCAATGGTAGTAGCATGTTAATAAAGACCTGATGAAGCTGACAGTTTAACATTCTGCCTGAGAAAGAGACAAGATAAACTCAGCAAACAAATAGTGAACCTGCATCAATGTATAACTGTTATAACTCATTTATAACGGCTTATTAATGATTTATAAACTGCCTACAAACTAATTAACAACCTGATTATAAACCATTTACAAACGCTTTACAAGGGTAGTCTGATTGTAAAGTGTCCTGTCAGGAAAATGAGGCTTGTATAAACTGCGCTGTGATTTTTTTTTTTTTTTTTTTGGCTGATGCTTCATTGCATCGCTTTTTTAAAAATGACATGCCAATCCGCACGGCTCCATACAACCACACTGTTTCCAGGCAGCATTTCTGTCTTAATTCCAGACCGTTGAGCAAGGGAGCTTAAATCTGACCGTCTTTCACAAGAGGCTCCATCTGTCAGGCCAGTTTAGGTCTTAAGTGGTCGCGAATATTTAAAGCAATTTTCAAGAATGCACTTGAAAACATTTAAGACCTCTCAGCTCTAGAAATACACTGAATACATCGAATGCTTGAGATACATGATATCTATGTTAGATATACCTCACATTCCGAAGCCGTGGATGTGCTGATGGGCTGGTGTGCAGCCTCCGTCCTGCAGGCTTTTTGTTCTCGCGCTCCCAGCCCAGCCCAGTCCAGCCCAGCCCAGCGCTGCGCTCCAACATTATTTCATCTGGTGAACCTGCAGGGGAAAAGACCCAGCCCTGCTCCGATAAGAGATAAGAGTGAGGGAGAAATGTGGCAAGGCTTGATTAATCCGCCTGCTTTCTCCGACTCGGAGAATGCCCAGCATCCACACGCTCAGGCCGCCTGCACCAGGGCTCTAAAGGCACATCAGGAAATGACTGGTCAGGCTGTTTTAGCTCCTGGCCCTCAGAGGTTTATTACCCAGCCCTATGTGTTTAGTCTAATTCAATCAATGATTTATATCTTTCATGCACACTCACTGTAAGCAATCCAGGCCTCTTGTAAAAAGCAATAGTGTAGAAAAAAAAAACCCTAATTTGCACAGTTTTCACCATTAGCTCTGCAGCTAATGTGACTGAAATATAGTGGAAGCTTACAATAATCATTACGTTTTCAAGTGGAACAGATGTGCTTATGTGGTTTCTGATGCAGCATGACACACTATCATCTATTAAAACCCGACAAAAACCCGACATTACATGTCCGAAAGTTGACTGGCCAAAGGCTTGTTTTTGATTAGTCTTGTTGCTCCAGTGTAAATCTACAAAAGCAAAGGTCAGACCGCAAACAAGCTTTGGCTGATCAGCTAAGAGGGAAAACCAGAACGACTTGAAATGAAGCCTTTGCTCGTCAACTGGACAACTGAGTGCAAGAGTTCTGACTTCATGGCGGGAAGTGGAGGACCTGTGCCAGTTGACTCACACTGTGACGTGGGAAAAAAGGTCCAAGAAACTGACCGCTCTCCACCGTGTCATAGTGTGGTACATTCAGTATCCCACAGACTGATGTCAAGATGCTAATTCAATTAAAGCATGGAAACTGTCTCCCATACAGAGATCCAGCATTGTCCTCACAGATAAAAGTCACCAACAACTGCCACTTCTCATGCTTCTTATTTTAGATGTGATGGGAATCAGAGAGACGTGGCATTTCTGAAGGTCTTCTTTCATCGCCAGCTCTTTCTCAGAGTCGGGACCTGATCTGCTGCCTGTCTATTAACCTTCACTGCTTTCAGCATTATCCCAACATCCTGTCATTTCCCTGCACTCCACTTACTATTCAGAAGGGCTTTCTGTTGTATTGCCGTATTTGGTTTGGGCTTGAAATGATCATTTCACGCAAAACTTCTAGCTTCAGCACTAGAAACAGGGGTAATTACTGTTCATTTGTTGCACTGTTTAAGTAATTTTTAATTACATAGTGGAACCCAGAATGGTTTTGTGTTCAAATGTTGGCGCTGCCATTGGGAAGTGGTGAATTCCCAACATAGGGCCAACATTTGAACACTAAGCCATTCTGGGGCCCACTATGTAATTAGTGTGATTGCGGTAGCAAGCGCAGTATTGTTCCCCTTAAGGTTTATTATTATTATTATTTTTACTCCACCCATTTTTGGCACCAGTTCTCATCCAAGCCCATATTTAATTTTGGTAAAATTACAATGCTAAAATGTTCTTTAATATCTGGTGTATTGCATGTATTTTCAGATTGTTGATTGGTTGATCAGGGGCGTGGAGTATTGCTCATTTAAAATCTGTATTTTTGTAGTCAAGTCATCTCCATAATATATGGATTAGAAAGCGAAGGGGCAAGTAGCCTCAAAAGTGTTTAGTGGAAAAGGAGTCTTGTAGTATTGAGTATTGAGATGTCACAGATATGGCGTCCCGAAAGCATATAAATTAGTCAGCAGACTCATAAACAGATTTTAAAAAAGACACTAAAACTCAGGTCAGTTATAAAAACAGACATGTTTGTTGTGGTTTAATGAAAGATAATCAGCCTGTCAACGTGGCTCTGTGTGCTTTTCCTGCAAGAGTGGCAAGGCAAGAGTGGTCTCTCCGCCCGTTTTCAGCCGTCCTTATCCATAAATGGCTTGGTAAGAGTTAATGCCCCCTTCCATGGTTCAGCGGTAAAACGCAAGAGTCCAAAAACAGGTGCTGGTTCGATATCCTGCTGTAAACAGAATGTTTTTTAAAACAAACTTTTTTTTTTGCCATAAACCCAATGTCTGTGTGTCTCCAAACACTGGTTTTACAGCAACCACACAATCAAACGTCCCACTTTCTTGCAGAAATGCAATCTTTAAACATAGTGTGCCCTAGAATGAGCAGGAGTGGTTGGGTAGGATGGCCCCACCCTCACCCTCCATCAATCAGTGCGATGTTATCCAATATGGATGTTCGTTAGCTAATGTAACAGAAGTAATTAGAAGTTAGTGTTCTCCTCCAAGCGTGTTGAGTGATGCTGTGTTGGGGACAGTTTGTAAAAATAAAGAGACACTTCACAGTTCTGGACTGAAGTGTTTGTTATACTTCCCCTTCCCAATGTTGGAAGCATCATGTGATTGAGGGAGTCCTAGCTAACAACTGGAAGTGGACGTGACTAAAGTGGGGGAAAAATTGGGAAAGAACTAATTTAAAATGAAAAGTTACATAGTGAATTGTGCAAATAATTATATTTACATTGTAGTTTCTGTTCTGAGAGTTTCAAGTCTGTACTTCTGACATTTTAACTGTTTGTGTCAACAGACCATCCGCCCTGTGATGGACTGCTGACCTGTCCATCAAATTCAGCTTAATTTATTAATTTATCATGTTTGCTGATCTGCCAACTACCTCTTCAGAACTGTCTGCTTTTAAGATGAAATACAGATATATTTCATAATTTGGGCACGCTCAATCACATGACTTGTTTCGTTGACTTTTTGTGTGTGAAAATAAATACACACCCTCGACAGAAAACACACTGCTGTGTAATTTAATGCACAACTGTTGTTTATTTGTTGAATGTCGGGAATACAGGCGGTTGGTCATGGTTATTTTTTTCCGTTACTTTTTGCCAAGACCTGAAGTAATGTAAGTGTCACGTTAGAAAAGTGGACAAAGTTCTAATGGAGATGTCTTGGTCAGGCACGGTGTGTATCTGTGCAACAACTGCAGCTGGATTTGACAAGGCCTCTTGACAGTTTCTTGATTATAATCAGACAGCACAGCACATGGCAGAGGAGAGGTCTGCCTGCAGGTGCTTTCAGCCCTAACCCAGAGCAGTGGCAGTGCCAAACTGGCACAGGGCAGCACAGGAAATCCTGACATGGCCACAGTCTCAGATCAAAGCATCAAGAACCCAGAAGGTGCAGGTTTTCACTCCCGGCCAAACTTGAGAAATTATTCTATACTGCCAAAGGCCTACGTCTCATCTCTCACTAACATACAGAACATGCAGATGACTCTAACGAATGCATATTTTAAGAGTAAAAAAAGCAAAAGAGCTTGCTGTACTAAAAAAACGTCCAATTTTGAAGTTAAATATATCTAGTTTGGTTTGTTTGTTTATACAAAACTTCCGTATTTTATATATGAATATATTTATGTGTATAATTCTAATAGTAAGTGGATAATATAATTACATTAAACATTATTATTCAAATTATAGGTCTTAAAATTAATAATGAATAATCGTACTAATAATAATAAAATACTAAAAAAAATAAGTCTGAGGTTTAAAGCGTTGAATGAATTCACAAATCATGAACTACTCTTTTATTAACCATGAAGTTCTTATCAGCAGCTCTTCTTTTCAGTGCTCTAAAGTCCACAGTCTGAAGGATAATAGCTGTTTATAGAACAAGCTTCACTGTTTAACCCCTAACGCACTGAAACACTAGAGACTTCCAGCATGATGTCATCGCCGTGGTATCATTGGCCAACAATGCAGGAGGGCCGTCTGCTCTTGAGGCAGGCCGCTGACGGAGGCGGAGGTCGTGTGATCAACACGTAATTGCAATCAGCACTATCTCGCCCCTCTGCTGCCGGCCACTCTAATTGTGTTGTGTTGGACGTGGCGCCTTGAGCCATCCGACGACCAAAAACAACCACGTCGCCGCAGAAACCTGAGCACAGGCCATGGGGACTCCTCCGAGGGCCCTTTCCCACTGTTAAATATTTAACAGGTGGTGGGAGCAGATGCTCCAGAGCCTTCATCCTGTGACCATGACACATGGAACCTAATCACCTGAGCCGCCCAGGGCCGTCTTAGAGAAACCACAAACCTGAAACCACAGACAAACGCGTGGTCACCGAAATCAATTTAGTGCCGAACATCCCGATCGCCTTAATTCGGCAGTCGATGTTCTTTTATTTTTGCTCCTGCTCGTGTTCTTTACACTCAATAAACAAAAGAAGACAGTAAACACACATTCCTTGTTCCCTCAACTTTAAACGCACTTCCGTCTCATCGGCATGTTCATGTTTATTTTCGGAGAGTTTGGAATTACTCATCGTATTAACCACTTTTTTTATTTTATATACAATACTCGTGTAAATGGTTCATTCAAGTCTTACAGCATTTTCACCAGAAATGTGTTTTAGATATTTTATTCACAAATGAAGGGACTGTATGAGCAAGAAGTTATTAAAATTAGTATATTACACACATTTATGTCATTTATGTACTTTTATATCTTTTTATATTTTTTGTCCTGGTGTTATCTTCCCACTTTTGAAATGACATTTTATCCAAATAAAATTCTCAATGTTTTTTTGGCTTTCTTGTGTTGGACACATCAAGAAAGAAAGGAAGAAAGAAAGAAAAAGAAGGAAAGAAAGGAAGAAAGAAAGAAACAGAGAAACATTCTTTATTTTTTTATTTACAGGTTCCTAGTGTAATTATACTAATTATACATTGTAATAATACTAATTACTGATTATTTGAAAGCTATGTTTTGTATAGTGTTAGTATATTAGAATCATTTATACACTTATCTGCAATAATATTGATATTGATACTGATTCCAAATTTTTAATTTTTGATTTCCAAACTTCAAGCAAGCATTAAACTACATAACTACATGATATTTGGAGGTAATATTGCTCATATTAAAGTAAAGGTACATTCTTTATCGGATCTGTATCGTATCATATTTTTTTATCGTACTGTAAATTTGTTGCTACACTTATAACTTAAAAACTGCAATTTAGCTTTCATATTTTACCTTTAACTTCTTGTTTAATTTGTTCACTTTTATTTTTGATTTGTTTTTAAATTTAAATTTGTACTTATTTTATAGTGTTTGCACGGTCATTAAAGGAGCAGTTCAGGACACATTTCACTGCGTGTTGTACTTGTATAATTATGCATGTGACAAAGAATCTTGAATCTTTAAATTTTAAATCTCTTGAATCTTTTTCACTAAATGTCAGAATAATTTTATAAGATAAGATAAGAGAGAACTTTATTTATCCTGAGGGAAATTCTTTTGTCATAAACATGCTCAATGCAACAAGAGGAATAACGATAAGACAATAAAGAGTTTAAAAAGAAAAGTAGTAATAGTGCAAACGGAATAACAACTCTAAGAAAGTAACAAATAACTATAACATATAAACTCAAATAACAGATTATTAGTGCACGTGGTTATTAAAAAATGACTTAGTGTTTGTGCCATGAATAAAATGAGATAGCAACGAGATATGCACTTATCTGCAATAATATTGATATTGATGATACTGATTCTAAACATTTGATTCTAAACTTCTAATTTTTGATTTCCAAACTTCAAGCAGGCATTAAACTACATAACTATACTATATTTGTGGGTACTACTGCTTACATTAAGGTAAAGGTCCATTCTTTATCGTGTCTTTTTACTAAACGCATTTCCCTTTGTAAAACAGTGTCTTGCTGTTGGACCCTCCAGACACTAAAGTTGTGAGTTTTGTCCAGATCTCAGGCCAAACAAAGTCAGAGGACAAGAATGACGTCTAATTGTTGTTGAGTCTGCGCTTAAAAATAGCTACTGTTGAAGAAGTAGGTAATAAATCATTGTCTGCGTCTAAACACTGAAACATTCTCTTTCGTTGAATGTGTAATTATATTCTTGCGCTCCACGCAGTTCTCACAGTCATACGAGCCGCTGCTCACGCCCCCGTTACCATTCACACTGTCTCTCGTTTCCCGTGCCTTTCTTTCACGACGCACCATGACCGTGCGGTTTCTACGTCTGGTCATGTGGCCCACCTGTACCACCCAGGTTCATGTTTTCCCCACACCTGATTCACATCATTAGCTCCTTTATATGTGTTAGAGCAGGAAAACACAAAAACAGCAGTGCAGATGGACTCTTGGGGGGGTGGAGGTGGGGGTCGGGGGTGTGTGGGGGGGAGGTGTATTATTAAGCACATCGTTAATACCTGCTGTGATCTTATATTGAGTAGAGTTTAGTAATACAGTTTAGCAATAATATTAAATTAAAGACATTATTTATTCAGTCCACAAATAGTATACAGAATATTGTCACTGTTACAATACAACCTTGTGTCTCCAAAAAATATAATTTCATAACAGAAAGGAAAAATATTTTAAACTTTGAAAGGAAGTTCGTTCCGAACAATTTCTATAGCTGCAGACATTTTTCAACAGATCACTGAGGTTGATCAACATTTTTAAATCCTTTCAAAAGAATAACAATAAAAAGACACGAATGGACGGGCTAGGTTTTGTCCCAAAAGCAAATATGTCCGATATCCACTTTTTACATAATTTGAAATTGCCTACTGCCTTTTATGCTGTGTTGAAATTTCACAATGTATAGAATAATGAAAACAATCCAAAATTATGCCTAAACTTAAAACTATTTTCACACGAACTTACATTCAAAGTTACGAAAGGTTTTTCTACTGTAAAGGTGTAAGGTTTTATAATATATAACATAGTATAATGTTTTGTTCTGATAATGCAGTATATTGTATATATACAGAGGTATGAAACTGGCCACTGAACTTCATAGAACAATAAAAAAAAAAGATCCCATTCACTAATTAGAATTTGTAGCACGGAGTTTCATGGATTTCTGTAGGTGGTCAACTTGCAGGACATGCCGTTGTTTTGTTTCCATGAAGAGTTCAGTCTTCCCAAGTTTTCTGTCAGTGGCGGCAGTAAAATAAACTAGATGTTGAATTTACATTTTCTTAAATGGTGAGAATAAGTGGTCAGTGTCAACTGAGATTCAGTCATACTTTAAGAAAATGTAAATTCAGCATCCAGTTTATTGACGTTGAGCTTTAAATGATCAGGCTAACTGAGGAATTAACCTCAGCGCTTTGTGAAATATCCCCCAGGACTAAACTTGACCTGCATTAGCCTTTAGCATATGAATGCTAATTTCAAAAGTATGTAAATGAAACACTCTCACAATGCCTTCATTAAACACTTAAGACGTAAGCTTGGGAATCTCCATTTACATGCCTTAGCGGCAAATATGCTAAAACGGTGTGTCAAACAAAGCCACCATTTTGAGCTAGCTAACTCCAAAGAGACCCAAACAGCCAATTTCAGCAGCTTGTTTTTTCCTCTCCGAAGGACTAAATGGTTTCTCTTGTTAATTTGCATCATGGTGGTCCGTCTTTAGAACCCACCTAAAGGCCCAAAAGGCCTTTTTTGATTTGGGATGCGGCATACATTAGCAAAAACACAGTCAGCTGATTCAGGGATGGGATGCTATGTTATTTTTGCAATCCCTAACTATATTCAGAAAAGGTCTGGTAGATTTTACAAGCCAGTCGTCCTGCAGAAGGGCTGAATAGTGGGTTTGTGGCTCCTACGAGGCCTTTAATTGCCTAATATTTCATCCTTACTGTTGTTATGAGCTCTAATCATAGAGTTTGTCAGTGAATGGGTGGGAAATAAGTAATTCACCCCCCCCCCTTCTTCCCACTTCTGAAGAATGTGCAGAACTTCGGGACCGTGGGTTGGCTCACAGTGCTACAATGCTAAATGTCGCTAAACGGCAGGGTCATGTGAGTTTCTGCTTTGCTTTGCATAATCTCGAGCCGCGCTGACGAGTCCGGCCCATTGTACCCCAAAAATGAGCCGTCGACCCCCAGTCCAGAAGTGGGCCCGAGTTTTTGTGCCGCCTCAAAGACGGTGATGTAGTCCATGAACTCCGAAAATCGAACTTTTCTTCATTAAACGTGACTGGATTACACACTTCGGTCATGCCCTGTCGCCGGCCATTTGAAAGCTGGGGTTCATGTGGGACATTTAAATATGGAAATCACCAGCAGCTAGCCAAAATGGCCCATTGCAATGGTAATTTGTAATGAATAATTCTGATTTCATTATAATAACAAATCACAGGCTTGTGAAACCAGTGCCAGACTGGGACTGGTGACTAGAGCATTTACAGGCCGAGTCGTAAGAGTGAATTTGACAGAATTTTCAAGCATGATTTATAGCCCCAAAAGCAATATTTGTTTGAGAAAGCTACTGGCATGAAAATGCATAAATGTATCTGCAGCCACTTCCCATTGCAGGATCGACTGCAGCAAGAGCTGTTGGGTGCAGGCAGATGCTGCACGTCCTACAAGCGATTAGCTTTTCACGGGATGACTCGTGACGGATAGTCAAAACAAATGTGATATTTCATTATTCCCAATCGTCGGAGCCTAATTAGAGGTTTCTGGCACGCCTGAGTCTTTTGAAACATTGGTCACGGCAATACCTATGGGACCTGGGTGGTTGTTTGTCTCTCACCACTCTCTTGCTTTATAAATAGATCTGAACAATGGCTCAAAAAAAGCATTGTCTGCCCAGGCGACCACAAAAGTGTCACAAGCTGGAGAGCTAGAATGACAACGGTGTGTGTGTGCGTGTGTGTGTGTGTGTGGCAGAGACAGAAATGTCTACTTACAGAAAAATACATGTTATTGAGGCAACCTGTGTCTTGCAATGTAGAATAAAAAAGGTTTCTGTCATAAATAATGCATAAAACTGTATGACACAACAATATGTTTACAATACATAATATTAAATGTGATGTTAAGGTTGAGGTTGTGAGGACAACACTGTTGGTATAAAAACTAAAAACCCCAAAATGAAAACTTTACAGGAGAAAGAATAAGTGGGGTTTTTTTTGCCATGTATGTTGAAACCACATTTTTAGAAAAGTTACATTTCGATTGTGCTGCATGTTGCAGCCTCTTTCTGTGGTTGTAAAGTTAATGTGACCATGATGGCAAATTTATTATTGTCATTTCCAACCAGCGCAGTTTCGATTGATTTCAACAACGACATTTGTGTCAAGTCAGCGAATCTAAAGTGGGGGACAATATCTCATTACGTTAAATGGAATATTTCTGCTACTATTCTTTAAAACAGTCGTCATGAAAGAGCCCATGTGTGGACGGAGGAAGAATAGGTCAATTCTAGAAATCAAGTAAAGAAACTGAGAGTTTGTGGTAATGTTTGCGAAACTGCCGTGAGTCACTGATACTGAGGCTGCGTGAATGACCGCTGGGATAAATGCAGTCATTTGGAAGTAAGTTGTGTGTCCTCATTAATGAGGGACATCTGACCCTAAGCTATACCTGGAGCCCTGAGCGAAACCTCTGGGGACTCGAGAGATAAAAACAGAAGGCGGTCCCATCACTTATCAGCCAGGGAAAGAGCGCCCAAGGGGCTGATGAGGGATGGAACCAAGTAGTCGGCCTGCATTCTGCAAATGACCACCATTCTACAGAGCACAGTGCTTGTTACACACAGGTTTATTCCAGAATCTTCCTGATCATCAGCCCAGTTTGTGCTCCTGCTCAGACGGAGTGTGTTTTTCCATTGCTGAGTGCTGATACAGGGCCGTGCACACACACACACTCACACACACACACACACACACACACAGCTCCCTGTTGCTACTTGAGAGTCCGCTGGGTCCATGAGAAAGTGTGTCTCGCAGATTTTATTTAGCTCAGAGAAGAATGTCTGCCTCCCTCCTATTTGATACCGTAGCCTTTCTCAGTGTACTCAGTATTCCCAAGGTGAGTGTAATGTTTTATGGGGTGTCTGAAAGGACAAAAGGGATTCTGGCCAACCGCACCGTCTCTGAGGAAAGGCCTGGAACTGTGACAGACCGTAATAAAGAGAAGTGAAAAAGAAAAAAAAATAACAAACAACCGAAGTGGATGCTGCTCGGTAAATGTCAGCCGTGACGTGTTTTTCATCAGCAAGTTATTTTGGAATATTTGCCAATTTCATGACAACAATTATTTGTTAATGAATCGTTTGGATGAAATGATAAAAACAGTCTGGCTGCGCGGGCCAAAACCACTACTGTTTGTCAGAGACGTGTACGCAAGTTATGTAAGACCCCGCAAATTACGCAAGAGCTCCGCCTCCCCCTCGTGTCAAAGTGGGCGTCAGTGTTTTTATGACAGGATGAAGCGCAACTGCCTCTCTGGTCATGAAAAGAGATAAAAACATCCCCGTCAACAAAAAGAAACACTCCACCCCCGTCGATAAAACCAAAAAACAACTCCTGACTGGAGTGTAGGCGGAATATGATATGAGATTATTATGCTAGGTACCATCATATTACTGGGATGACACTTAATATATCAAAAGCTACTTCAGATCTTTTACGGTAGCCTTTTTGATACTGGCAATAGATAGAGTTCACTCTAGCAGTATATATATATGTCCACCAGATGTGTGAGGAGTGTTATGATCTCAGTGAATATATTCTAGCTTTAAACACACACCTTACTTTCATAACTATATTATCCTCTGCAGGTCAGTTATAAAGTGATAAAGTGATACTTGACTAGGCACAAACTGCCGTCTCTCCTGCGATGGAACTAAAATGAAAAATTCTGAGATTCCATGATGAAAATATAACTTAGCAACTGTATTAGCTCATGTTTGCTAATGGAGCACCGTAAGTGTGGTGACCACAACCATCCAGCTGGACAAAGCAAGACTCCACCTTCACCCCATCCACAAAATAAAGCTTCCACCCCACTTTGGCCATCTGGTTCCCATCACCACCACTGTGAACATCCGTAATTTCAGAGCAAGCACACTATTGTTCCTCTTAAGTTTTATTATTATTCTCTTTATTATTCTTCCGTTCACCCGTTTTTTGGCCCCCTACTCCTCCCAGGGCTTTCGAAATAGAGACACCGTTCCAACTCTGAAACGTTGGGCCCGATCTGGAATTACGGGCTTGTTCACAGCTCTTTGCTGCATCTTGTCGTTCGTTCGTTATTCCCGTTTTTCCGGCGAAAACGATTTGCAAATGTATTGGCACCCTGAACTTTCAGATAGTCCTGCTCGGACACGCTTCGTCCGAAACCCACCAAACTTCATGTGATACC